>CAKNYM010037101.1:27238-50116 GCA_932195095.1 Andricus curvator | reverse complement strand
AGCTACAAGTTCGTGACTTCTTCACGGATAAATTTTTTCCGTGTGGGGAGTCAGCAATCTTTGAGGGTTCGAATCTTCTGAGATGCGAAGTTATAAATTAATATAAATTAAATCGCACAAATAAAATTTTTCCTCTTTATATTTCAGTCTGAAATTTTCAGGAACTGTTCATAGGAAATTCGAACTGTTCGTAAGAAACTTCAAAATTTATCCATACATTTCTCATAGAAATAAGGATGTAATATGTTACACTTTTTTATCTCGTATCCGAGACCTAGCTACAAGTTCGTGACTTTTTCACGGATAAATTTTTTCCGTGTAAAAGCCAAGGCCGAAAAATTGTTCGGGGGGTGGAGGGGATAAGCAACGAGAAAAAATTTCGGGGTGGGGGGATTTGCAGCGGCACACAGGAAAGTATATGTATATTATATTAGTTTTCCGTTTTGTGGCTTTAGGGTCCGTAAATGATGAAGAAAATTTAAATTTTCAGTACTGAGGGTCGCAAAAAGCTACTAAAAATCATGATTAAAATTTACGGATCTCTTACAAAAAGAAATTGCATAATTTGGCATAAATTTAAGTTTGGTCTCATCGATAAATTTACTGGGATAGTTTTCAAATATGATATTTACAAGTAACGCTTCTGAAATGTCAGGAGCGATTTTTAAAGTTAGGGGCATTTTTCGACAGTATATATTGAGGAAACAACACCCTGAAATTTGTAGCTGCGGAATTCCATATTAACAGATAGGGGAGGGGGTTGAAATTTTGAGAAAATATTATCCTTATACTAAAGAAATACGATGTACGCGCAGCTTCGTTGTTACTATAAATACTTTGTTTCATCATTGCACAATTGAATTTACTTACAGAAACTTACTACACTTTTCCAACCCCTTTCGTGACGATGGAGGGTAAGCTACCCCCAAAAAACGTAAAAATAGTGACAGCGCCGTTGTGCTACAAGGAGGTTCTGGAAAATACTTCTATTATGTTTATTAAGTCCAGAAGAAGTATGTAGTATTGACACACTAGATTCGTATACATCCAACTTTCTTCAATAAAATGATATACACTGTTAAAAATGTTTGCAATTTTAATATACATTTAATATACATTTGTATATTAAATCTAAAATATAGGTATACGAAATTGCCATTAAGAGACTATTTTATTAAATTTCATATACCGCATATTGATAATTTATCAGAAAAGTTAGATATTTGCACTTTACACAATTTAAAAACAATTTTGACAGCAATTTTCAATTATAAATAATCAAACATAATATTTTCTCCTAGATAAATATAAATGACACTGGTTTTTAAGAGAAACGTTCAATTAAACAAATAATTAAGAAACCTAACCTCCAAGCACCTGTACTCACGTTAAAATTCTAACATTCACAGCGAATTTTAGAAAAAATTTCACCCGTACGTTGCACTTCAATTGTAAAAAGGAATTAAGTCGACGAATTCAAGCTTATTCCTTTATTTTTTAATATTTGACAGGATCTGAAGGCATCAAAGAATTTGTTGTTTTCACGCACTCTGTTTTACCGACTTTAATATACATGTATATTAATTTTACAACATGATGTTATATTAAAATTAATGTACGGTATATGCAAATGACTTTACTCACATGTATATTAAATTTCCATCAGATTTTTTTAACAGTGTAGCTATCATGTGAGGCAGAAAATCAGAAAATTTTAATCGAAATCGATTAATACTTCTTCTGGACTTAATGAACAAAATGGAAGTATTTGCCTGAACCTCCTCGTTGCACAACGGCGCTGTCACTATTTTTACGTTTTTTTGGGTATAGTTTACCTTCTGTCATCACGAAAGGGGTTGAAAAAGTGTAATAAGTTCTCGTAGATAAATTCAATTATGCAATGATGAAACCAAGTATTTATAGTAACGACGAAGCTGCATACATCGTATTTCCTTGGTATAAGATAATATTCTCTCCAAATTTCAACCCCCTGCCCTATCTGTAAATATGTAATTCCGCAGCTACAAATTTCAGGGTGTTGTTTCCTCATAATAGACTGTCGAAAAATGCCCCTAACTTCAAAGATCACTTCTGACACTTCAGAAGTGTTACTTGTTAGCAAAAATGTCGATTGGAATTTCTTAATCCATCAGAAAAATGATTTTTTCTATTTTTTGGAAAGTTTCATAAAGTTGCAAAGAATACATATAATACACATAATATAATAATTTTTATCGAATTTAAAAATGCCATTAAGATATTTAATTTTCAGTAGTAAAAAGCAGTTATAAAGTAGCTATTATACAGTGATATTAGTGTGCACCCGTGCAGAAATTTCGCCGTGGCCCCGACCGGGCCCAGACTCGTTCATATCGGGCCCAGATGTGGAAATAGAGTCAGGGCCAGACTCATCATGAAACACGTAGCCACAGTGGAGCCATGTCTATGGGCCCGATCAAACGCCCGATGAGTCTAGCCACATTATTGACTTTTTTATTAGGAATTAAAATCCTTTAAAATAATTATAACACAACCCAAGTGCGAAGTTAGATACAGCCCAGCACTAGCCCAGTATCGGCAAAAATATTGCCGAAGATCGGCTGCCAATATCGTACCGTTGCTGGAATGATAACTCCGCTATGCACTTGGCGGCCAATTCTGGCTAGTAACGACATGACAAAAAAGGTATTTAAAAAATAAATATTAATTGATTGCGAGTATTTTGACTTTGAATATTAATGGTCCTGTGTAGAGTGAATACATATATTACATTTTTAAATATTATATTACAAATAAAATTTCTAACGCTACGGGGTATCGAACCTATACATCTATACCTAAATCTATCACCTAGCAGTCGAGAGTCTTGAAGGACCAAAATATGTTACATTTGTAAGCTGGATTTCACAGATAATTTGAAATAAAGACACGAGCACGTTATAGTAAAAATAGTGTATTCGCCATATTTTTATAGAAGAAGGAGAGTAGAAGAGAGTACAGTCTTGTAGCATTATAGAGGGAGTTAGTGATCAGTACAAAAATATGAATTTGAATTGTGGATACGTAACCCATTGCGCTAAACCTACGAGTTGAAAACCCGATGAAAAAGCCATCCTCATAAGCTACAGCTCAAAAAAGATAAAACACCAAATTTTATACTCTCTTTTTCTAATTAAATATTTATTATTATACGACGTTATGTAAATGTAAAATATACGAACTGTTAACAGGAATATCAATGAAATAATTTTTAAATAAATAATTTAAATCGATTACAATTTTTCTTCTTGTTATATTTCATTTTTTCGCATTTTAGACTACTTTACAACTTTCTACAATGACAGGAAATGTAATTTTTTATGAAAATTTAAAATTTTTAATGACGGAACTTAGAAATTTGATTGTGAACTTTGACAATTTTTTGATAACAAATTTTTTCCAACTTTCGTGTAAGGTTTGGTTTTAAGGTGTTTCAGACCATTTTACAACGTTTAAGATTCACATAAAATGTAATTTGTTCTGAACTTTTAAAATTTTAATGACGGAACTTAGAAATTGAAAATTGTTACTTTGACCTTTGCTTCCGATTACCGTCCCAGTCTTTTGCATTCCAGAAGACGGTGCTCATGTGGGACAGCACTTCCTCTTCGGTTGCATTGAATTGATCTCGAACGGAATTTTGCTGATAGCACGATGTTTGCGAACTCGCGATTAGCTTCTTAATTTTGGCATTTATTATTAATGTGTTAAGAATATATTATACGGTCGAACACTCCCAGCACATTTGCAACACAACAGCACGAAGGAAAACAAAAATTAAGGTTATGTTTGTGGTTATATTACATCTAGCGCATATGGCTTGAGATGGCGCTGCGAAGCGGTTATATGACGTCACAGTACATAGCCCGGTCTGGTACGAGTCAGGGCCACAGAATTCTTCCTATCGGGACCAGATAGTACACATCAGATCAGGCCCTAGTCGGTAATCGGTAATATATATGGCGATTTCTGCACGGGCAAGATAGGCGATGTCCACAATTTTTATCTAATTGCAAAGTATGGCACATCAAGAGATATGGGCAGCATATTAGCATATTAGCAGTTGATTCTGCTGAAAAACTAATTTTATCTATTGAAATATGACCAAATGATGCATTTGTTTAAATAATACGCAGTTGTTCTCTAAGTTTAATGTATCATATTAAAAGGTCATTGACGTAATATTTATAGTTGATTATGCAATTCGGTGATTTTTCAGCATATATATATATATATATATATATATATATATACTGAAAAATGACCAAATTTGTTTGCATTATTTTGTTTATTGTTATAAGCTATTCAGAATTAATGTTTAACTTATTTAAATTTCAAGTTCACATTATCCTACTTTAATTTCCTTTTAAAAATACGGGGCCAATATATTCAAATAACGTGAATGAAGAATATATTACTTTTGTTTACTAATTTTTGTTATAAACAATTGGACATTTTTTTTATTTAACTAATACTGCTGGAAGTTATTTTTAATGCGTTTCTTCCTCGAATCAAATCATTCGCATGCAAATTGTGGGCTGAAAATTGATTTGCCCAGAGGCACTTTCTTTGCCCCAGTGTGCAAATCCAAAAGTCGTACATACTCTTTCGCTGCACGGTAAAAACTATCGATTACAACCACAAATAGTGACTGGAAAGCGATTCGTCGAGGGTAATCCACTCACCTACGAGGACTGAGTTGCAAGTCACCCCTTCCTGCCCCTTCTTGTGTCCAGCCACTTTTCCATTGGCCGTGTCTAGGTTCGCCGAAATTCGGCGAGCGTAGGAGCACAAATATTTTCGGTGAGCCTACACATTTCGTTTTCCATATCTGGCCGTAACTGTGGCTTAGGTTCAAATCAGTGGGCACACAGGTTGATAAGCCGCCATAAACCCGTAAAGTCGTCATTTTACGAACGTCTGAAGAACTTAAAAAAAAATGTCTTAAGAACTTGAAAAAAAGATGTGTTAATGTCGTTGAAAAGATGCCGCAAACTTGTCCCGGTAAAAGATGCCTTTTGAGACCTACGTCCTTGAAATGGCAATCAGACAACATAAAGATTTTTTAAGATGTCCAGTGTCCGGCATTATTTATGCCTTTGAAATATCTTAGCGGGGACGTCATTATAACGATGACGTTAGGCCGTCCTGAAGACGTCCCCAAGACGTCTTGCAGAATATTGCAGTAAATAAAAATATATAAAAATTATGTAGCTGCTATATTGTACTAAATAATGTAGTGTAATAATTTCACGAAAAAATTGTTTACCGTCTACATTTTGGGAAGCGTGCAATGAAGACATGAGTTTGGGAATGCGAATTTTCACATAGCCCAAATGATTTCTATATATCCTATTTATATTTTATACAAAAAATTGTGGTCACATTTATTCTGAAAAGTAATATTTTTACCTAACAGCTGAAGAATTCGATAATCATGAAGAAAAAGAGAATCGTGTAATGTCATACTACGAGAGAAGTAAAAATAATTCAAATCAGAGTATCCAGACTATAGAGCAAGATTAATATGTTCTAATTGTAAGTAATCCTTTAATAACTCGCTTACTATCGCCGAAGATTCTCGCTGTATCAATGAGGAATGGAAATCCGGATTCCGGATGCTACATACGAGTTTGGACGAAAAGAGTGCAAGCAAGAAATGAACGTCCGAAAATTCAATCATCCATTGTTCTTCTTCCTTCCGAACGACTCTTTATTACAAAATCGTTTCCTGCGCTGAGAGATGTAACTAATGGTCAGTAAATAATATACTAGAAAAAATGTACGTTTCGTTAGAAGCCAATAGTAATTATCAGTACATAGGCCTAATGCCTATAATTCTGAATTCTTAATGCGCTTAAAGCGCAATCGTTGTCATATATGTGCACGAAATACGTTAAATAATACCGATGTATTAAAAGACGCCAGATTGCTGAATATTGCACGTGACGGTATAATGAATTAAACAAAAACCAAGAGCTGGAAAAGGAAACTAGCGAAAATGGTGTTGTAGATGACGAAGAAAACATCGGTGAGACATTCATTAGAAAATGGTAATAGATTTTTGAAGTTAATAATTCGTAGTATTCACATGTTAATGTCAAATGATCGTAAATATTGTGCTGTAAAGTTAAGCTAAATATTAAATATTCTAATGAAAAATAAAAATTGATCCAAAATCTGCTCGCACATATTTTAGTGGACTTCCTAGGGACGTCCCCGGGATGTCCTCATTTTTAGAGTTTCTTAGGCTTCGCCGGAAACACCCGCCGCGTCTGTTGAATTGTGATAAAAAATAAAATTTGATATGTTATATTGTTATTCTTTTTATATCAATTGTTAAAAAATATTAAAAATTTCGGGAACGATTGAAATTCAATCTCTTATTATAAAATATATTTATGAATTAATTGTTATGGATTTTAAATAATAAATCAATTATTTACTTCAATTTTCAGAAAATTGAGTGTCCCCATGCAAGAACAAGAAGTAAGATTCATTCTAGAGTGACGGAGTTGGCCCCTGACGACTAAAAATGCAAATTTTGAAATAAAAAAAATATATTATCGTTGAGAATTTCATTTCGCATTTTTTTCTTTGCAGGAAAATCTTATATTTTTTAGTTGTTTAACAAATTGCAAAAAAACACGAGTTTGATTAAAAGTCAATTTTTTGAAATTTCTTTATAAAATTTAGAGAAAAGATTCATTATAGTATTCTTGTTATGTCAGTTAAAGATAAAACTTTTAATCTTTATTTATAACAATATAAAAAATTATTTTCTAAGCTATTGTGTAATTCGTTCCACAAAATGTTTGAGCGTTTCGTTTATCAAGAAAAGATTGCGCAAATAAAAACTTCCTGTGAAGAAGTTGTTCAAAAAAGTATAGAGAAGTTTTGAGAAAGGCATTTTAAAAATAAATTGATAGGTGAAAAACTGTGAACGCTAAATCTTCCATGCGTGCATTTTCCGAGCATGACGCATAGAGGCGCATCGGAGTCGGACGCAGGGAAGACGCATGGACGCATGGAAGGTCAGCTGCGCGTTTAAAGTTGAGCGTTCACAGTTGTTTACCTTATAATTTATTTCTGAAATGCCTTTCTGAAAACGTTTCTATACTTTTTTGAACAACTTCTTTACAGGAAGTTTTTGTTTGCGCAATCATTCCTTGATAAACGAAACGCTCAATCATTTTGTGGAACGAATCATGCAATAGCTTAGAAAATAATTTTTTATATTGTTATAAATAAAGATTAAATGTTTCATCTTCACCTATCATAACAAGAACACTATAAGGAATGTTGCCTCTAAATTTTATAAAGAAATTAAAAAAACTGTGGATTTGAGCACGAGTTGAAGTCAAATATTGACTTTAAAAAACTCGGTTTTTGCAATTTGTTAAAAAACTAAAAAAGATACGAGTTTCTCTTGAAGGGGAAAAAAAAGATGCAAAATATAATTTTCTACGATAATTTATATTTTAAAATACAAAATTTCCAATTTCGATTTTTAGTCTCCAGGGGCCAACAACGCCACGCTAGATTGAATCTACGTCTTGTTCTTGCATGGGGACACTCAATTAAAACTTTTGACCTTGCTTTAAGAGCTTAGGCTGGAGATTAAAGATCGAATTTAAAATATAAAGTGAGAAACAAAAAGTGCCCCGTATATATTTTATAGGCAAATATATACGAATCAAAGAATTATTAAAATTGCAAGAGAAGGCTGATGGCGATGTAAAACTGATATGTAGCACCGTAGCACCAATGAAAATAAATATGGTAACTTTACTATTTTTAACACAGTACATTGTATTATATTTATATTTCCATGCTCGTAAAATATGTTTAAACCATTTTTTGTCTTCAAAATAATGGATTTGTCATAGGTTTCAAAAAATAAAATAAAACTTTTGAGTATTTAAAATTTTTTCAATCAGCCAGTTTTGATTCTGCGAAATTACTAATTTTAAAAATTAAAACTGAAAATTTTCATATAAATGTCTTATATTTCTTTCTATGTTCAAATACATATACGATTATGCTATACTAACATACGAATACATTTAAAATGGGGACATCTCTGGGACGTTCACAGGACGTTCTCAATTATAGAATAGAATATCGAAAACAAACGAATTAAAATAAATAAATAAAATAGAAGACAAAAAATAATTAAATAAAAGCCAAAATATAAATTGTGATACAGAAATTCTTGTACTGCATTTTTTATTTAGAAATTGACACCATTTTTGCAGGTTCTACTTTATAATTTATATGTGCCAGGTACTGAACTAACTAAAGCTTTCATAAGCTTGTATAAGATTTTTGCAAAAGTATAAATACTAAAAAATGGTTTCTCATTACATATTTATTCATCGTTATTGACATTTTAGATGGTTGCGATAGACTTGTTAATTTACAGGATACAATTCTGTTGAGATGAACAACTCTACTGATTTGGAAAATTTAATGAATTGATAGGAGGAACGTACTAGCACTTCAAGTTTTTTTAAGCACTTTTGTTGACATATTTAAACATCTTTTTCATCTAATTTAGCTGAAATAGAGTATAGATCACTAATACCACTCACAGAAAAAACATAAGGGAATTTTTGTTGCGTGTAATTTTCAAGTAGATAAAGTTGAATTTTTTCGCATCGGAACAAAACAAGATTCAATAGTGTTGACATGGCAACTCGCATGGCAACCATTTCCCATGTGGTGGGTAAGTCTCAACACGTGATGTCAATTTTTGTTGCAGGTAAAGATCACTCTAAAATCACTGTAAAGATTACATTTTGTTTTTCCGTGCTTTTAATAAGAATGATATCATATTTGACTAATGCAAGTGTGAAACCAAAATATTGTATAAAGTTCTACTTTAAAAATTTATTTTAATCTCATTTTTTTTATAAATATATTTTTACGAAAAAGCCTTTTATCTCTAATTTAAGTTATATGGCAATGTTTTATATCTGATTCTCTTTTTTATTGTACACTTTCATTCATGCCTTGACCTATAAAGAAATGTAGATCTATTTTAAAAAGTAGTGTACCACTTTCCATTGACTAATTTGACGTTGATAATACTGTAATAAATACGAATAATAATAATTTTTTTTTGTAAAACATATTCCAGGAAAGATGCATGTGTCAAAAAGGTGGTAAAAAAGTGGAAGCTGCTGCTATAAACGTAATGGTATTTGTGATGACCAATACGTTTGGCCGGGGATATTCATGCACAGAAAAAATAAAAGGTAAAAAACGTTTCAGGCAACAATTCCGGGAATAATGTCGTCATGCAAATCTGAAGATCGGCAAGGGTAAAATATAAAACATCACTCATCTTTCATTTTACCTGTACCAATCTTCATTTTTTTTGTTTGGCGAGATTACCCCCAGGTTTTTTACCTGAAACGCTTTTTACCTTTTGATTTTTTTCTCTGTGTGGTATGAAAGGGAATAGGAACTTCTAAGAAACCAAAAATCTCAGATTCTACTGTGATTATGTATAATATGTAAAAATGTATTAAAATTAATCAAATTTTTCGCAGTTTCACAATTTCGAATTAAACTAATTTACATATATTTATGGCTTAGATTTTCATGTATGAATTCAATTGAATATCTTTTTTTCAGTGTTTACAGCACAGAATTCTTTCTTTCATTTTTCTATTCAGACATGTAATTAGTACTTTGGTACTCTAAAGTTTCTAGCTACCACAAATTTTATATACTTTTACAAAAATTACAGGGGTTATGTTGCGGTCTTATCCTGGCTCATCGAGAAGTATAATTGGAGAAACAATTAAAGATTCGTTACGTAGGACCGGGGACAGAATTAAAAGAGCAGTCTCTAAAGAGCACAAAGATAGGGGACGAAGAAACAGGCGTCTACTTTAAACATATGTATTAAAACTTATCGTTGAGCAATCTATTTTATAAATGTTTTACCGAAATGTTGAAGATATTGAAAAACTTAACGTATATTTTGGAGACTTCATAGAAGGAAAAAAACTGTCGAAAAAACAACAGATTCGGTGATCAAAACATATTTGTGCTTAAATGTGTTATTCAATAATGCTATACTTATGTGTTCTATAACGTTTTTGTGTTTTATGAAAGTGTTAAAAATATTGAGAAAGTATACAGGATAGACGGCAAAAAGAGCAGATCTTAAAAAATGAGACATATGCTGCGACCTTAAATACTTGTGTTTTATTCTATTGTTTTTTGTTTATCTATCTGTATTTTTTGCTATTATATATATATTATATATATATTATATTATATATATAGGCAACGGCCATACCACGCTGGAAACACCAGTTCCCGTTAGATCACTGAAGTTAAGCAGTGTTGGGCGCGGTTAGTACTTGGATGGGTGACCGTCTGATACTACTGCGTTGCTGTTGGCGGTGGTGGGTGTGGTGAGCCCACACTTGTAGTTATTTACTACAAGAAACTATCCACCTAGAAACACTACCCGAATCGGGTAGTGTCACGCTTACCCCTTGAGGCTCGCCGAAAGGGAAATGGCTTAATGGTATATATATATATATATGCTTTAATAACAAAGTGGTGAAAATGTTATGAAAGGAGAAGAGTCAATAGGATCGATTTTAAGCCATTATTAATATTATGGCTCTTGATAATCTGTTCTTAAGGGAATCTGAAAGGAAATTTGAAACAGTGAAAAAATAATTCTAGAAAGTTGCCCATTCTTTCTAAAAAATTTTTGCACGAAGATACATGAAGTGAATTCAAAAATAAGAAAATAAAAAATTGTCCCTATTTAAAAATTTTAACATTTGATATCCCTAGGATATCGATATGAAAAGAAACAACTTTTGTAACAGTAATAGTCTCATGCTCATCTCGAAGAATGTAAGAAAAATTAGATGGCAAACGTCATTGTGCCTTTTTACTGCTTTGTAATTCCTACGTTCATAAAATACTGTTTTAGAGGTAGGCCAGGATTCGGCTTTGGGCACATATTAACTCCTATCAAATACAACGCTGCTGAAGGCTGGTAACCTTCTCAGCATAAATCACCAACCAATTGAGACTCTCGGTTTCCTTTCTCTGTCCTCACATCCACCCCCCCCCCCCCCCCCACGCAGTAACAGAAGTATTGGTGGGACTGACGTTACAGATAGACTATCCACCGTACGACGAATAATCACTTAACTTGGACATGATTTCGGCTCGCAAAACAAATTTCGCGCATAAAGGTGTTAGTTGGGTGTACAATCTAAACATGAATCATACAAACAATAAAGTAGCCTCGGAATGGTCTGAAACTTGGATCGACAAAATGCATACACACGGTAAACGTAAAGGTCGAATTTCAGGCGATGAATGGAGACTGGGTGTTTGGAATGCTAGAGGAGTGAATGATCTTAAAGTAAGAGAACTACGAGAAACTATGCATGCTAGGAAACTAGATATTTTATGTGTACCTGAGACGAAGAAAAAGGGTTGCGAAAGTAGAAACATAGAAAATGGGGTGTTGAAAGGCGGTTTTGAAATATGGTCAGGAGTAGCTAGTGAATCAAATCGTAGTCAAGGGATCGGTTTAATTATGAATAAAAAAGCAAGACAGCATCTCAAAGATCATGATTTTGTATCTCCCGGATTGTTGTGGGCTAGAATGAAGGTAGGAATCAGAAGGTTATTTATCATAGCGTGCTACGCCCCAGTTGACAGTGAGCCGCGAGAAGTCAAAGACGCTTTCTGGGACACTTTAAATGACACAATAAGTACTTGCGATCCAGGTGAAAGAATAATTCTGCTAGGAGATATGAACGGATGGGTCGGCGTTCAACGTCAGGATACAGATACAGAAAGGGTACTAGGTAAATTTGGGGATCCAAGAAAAAATTATAACGGGGAAAAATTAGTTAGCTTATGCTTAGAAAAGGGCCTATTTATTACCAATACTTGGTTTCGACATAAAATGATCCACACGTACACTTGGTGTAAAGGAAATAACCGCAGTGTAATTGACTTCGTTATTGCGGATGAAAGACTAAGAGAACTAGTCAAAGATACAAGAGTCATGAGGGGTTCCGAATGCAATACTGATCATTATCTTTTAATCTCTAAAATAAACTTAGGCCGGGGATGGAAAAGAAAGAGAACAGAAAAAACGAAACAAACTCGAATAAAGATTGAAAATTTACAGAAACCGGAAGTGCGAATAGAGTTTCAAAATAAGTTAAGCGAACGCATAGATAGGGCAACTTGGGAAGCGCTTACGAGCAATAAAGATATAGAGGGCGCGTGGGCTTTATTACGGGACATCATTGTTAAAACTGCAATTGAAGTGTGTGGTACGGCAGTGGTAGGAAGAAAGTCTGGTGATGCGTGGTGGAATGATGAAATTCAAGCAGCCCAGCAAGAAAAGAAAAAAGCGCACAAGAGAACATTAAACATGACAGGTCTTAGCGACGAGGAGAGAAATAGACTCAAAAATGATTACAAAGACAAAAAGAGGAAAATGAAACGACTAGTCAAGGAGAGTAAAGAAAAAATCAGAACAGAAGAAGAGAACAAAATACAGAACTACTTTGAAGGAATTATGAAACTATTATATAAACAGTTGAAGGAAAGTAAGAGTACAGAGTTTGCCAGCATGAGAAACAGCAAAGGTGAAATGCTATATGATATAGACGAGATAGTAGACGCTTTAAAAGACTCTTTTAAAGAACTATTAGGAGGTGAAGATATAGGACAACAAAACTGCGACATAGAACATAATGCATTAGAAAACCCAATTGAAAAAGTCTGTGTCACTGAGGTCCGAGACATAATTAAGAACTTGAAAAACGGTAAGGCTGCTGGCATAGACAGTATTAGTGCTGAAATGCTGAAATACGGTGGCGAGTACATACCTCACAGGTTGTGCGAATTAATAAATTTATGTATCGAGACGGGGAAAGTCCCAGACGATTGGAAAAAAGCGATTATCGTACCAATATACAAAAGAAAGGGAGATAAAAACAACTGCAGTAATTACAGAGGTATCAGCCTACTAAGTACCGTAAGTAAAATATACTCAAAAGTACTTATTCGTAGGGTAATGGAAATCACAGAAGAAAAAATATGGGAAGTCCAAAGTGGATTTATGCCAGGAAGATCATGTACAGATCAGATATTTAGCCTAAGACAGATCACAGAAAAAAGCTTGAGAGTAGGAAAGAAAGTTTTCTGTGCATTTATTGACCTAGAAAAAGCATTTGACACGGTAAATAGAAGTAAACTTTGGGAAGTTCTTAAAGAATACGGAGTAAATGGAGGGCTCCTGCAAGCAATAAAAACAATATATACAGGTAGTAAAGCGAGCGTAAGGGTAAACGGGAAACTGAGTGACTGGTTCGATATTACGCAAGGCGTGAAACAAGGATGCGTTATGTCCTCGTGGCTATTTATCATATTCATGGATAAGTGTCTAAGAACTGCACTCTTCGACGAAGAAGGTGTAGATCTCCAAACAGTTAAGGTACGTGGGTTAGCTTTCGCAGATGACGAGATTGTTCTGGCAGAATCAGTCGAGGACTTGCAAAGAATGTTGAATAAACTTCATACAAGCATGAAGGACATGGGACTCAAAATTAACGTAAATAAAACAAAAATCATGGTGTTTGAGGGAAAGAGTAAGAAAACACTGTGCAACATTGTCCTAAATGATGAGAGATTAGAACAAGTTGACAAGTACGTATATCTAGGTAGTCTATTCACTAGCGACGGAAAAATAGATGGGGAGTTAGATAGGCGCATAAATAAGGGTAAACAGGTTATCGGTAGAGCAGGGTCCATCCTAACAAATAAAAACATATCAAAAAAAGCTAAAATGGCCATACACAATTCTATATTCGTACCGACTGTACTATACGGTAGCGAGACATGGACATGTCAAGAAAAGGACAGGAGTAAAATTAACGCGATCGGCATGAAACCTCTGCGCATAATATGCGGGAAAACACTAATGGACAAAGTCCGAAACGAGACAATCCTCAAAGAATGTGGTGCAAAAGAGACAATAGTTGACACATTGGAAAGAAATCAGTTAAGATGGTTCGGACATCTTGAAAGAATGAAAGATGAACGACTGACCAAACAAGTGTATAAAGGTAAAGTAAATGGCAGAATGCCCAGAGGTAGACCGCCGAAAGAATGGTTAGAATCTGTAAATGAGACATTAATCCGTAGAGACATAAGAAGCCATAGAAACACAAGAGCTTGCACGAAAAAATGCATGGACGTGAAGGAAGCTAGAGTAGTATGCCAGGACAGAAAAGTGTGGCGACAAATAGTTTGTAAACAGAGTGACAGTAGAATGAATGACGCCTGAAACAAAGATCTTGGATACTAATGGGCCCAAGTGGAGAACCATACATAACAATTTTGTGAGGCTCTTCACTTGGGGTGATCGCTAGAGAGATTGATCAGCAACCTGGGTCGGAGCAGTGTTGCGGAGTAAACGTGTCATTTAAATAAATAACACGAGAATTCCAGATCAATCTAAAATATATATACCTAACACTTATATACCTATCCACCTCATACCTATATTCCTACTCACCTTATACCTATATACCCATATGCACACTACTTTTCTCCAACCGAGCAAGTCACGCCTACCCCGAAAGGGAAATGGCTTAATGGTATAATAATAATAATAATAAGTACAACATTTCGTCGATTTTGAACCTTGTGTTACACGCTAAGTCATTTTCAGGCCTCGCGCTTCGCGCTCGTATATGTATTCTTCACAGTTGGCATTTTTTGCGATCGTTTGATTAATTATGCACATTTGAACGAAACTCTAGCAAAAATATCTTTTTTACACTCTATATTTTCTATTAATCTTGATGCTTAATTTTCCAAGTAACTATATGTAAAGATTGAATTTCGCAAAGCTCTGTAGGCAGAAACCTAGATTCTATAATTCTGTATGAAAAGTGCATAAAAATTTTGTTATATTATTTATATAAAATAAATATAAAATAAATAAAATTTATATATATATATATAAATAATGGTTGAAAGAAAATTATTTCAAAAGTTTTTTAAAAATCTTATACGATTCCTCGATTAGACATTTTTTACGCAACTCGCATCGTTACCAGTCAAATATTTTGGTAATATTAAAGTAGAGCCACTCTCTTTTTCAACAGAAAACTATGTCGATTATTTTTTTAACATATTTCTATATCTGCAATAGTTTTGATGGAAAAAGTATTGTTCAAACAATTCTCATAAACAATATAACAAATAATCGAAAATTAAAATACGTTAATTAACACGTAAGAAATTAAAGGTTGGAATATTGGTTAAAGAACAAGACCAAATACATTTTTTAACAATTGCAAATAATAATATTTGAAATAATTTTTTTTTTTTTAAACGACACGAAATACGAAAAAAATGAACAGACAAAAGTTGCTCACCCAAAAAAGTCCTTGAAATGTATTATAAATCATTTTTGATAGAACGCGTACTTTTTGTTTTAATCGTAAAAAATAAAATTAGAAAAATTAAAATTTTTGGAAAAACGACACAAGGTACGAAAAAAAATAGACAAAAGTTGTTCACCATAACAAGATGGACAAGTCTGTCATAAATCAGTTTTCAATAGGATGCGTAGTTTTTATTTTAATCTTAAAAAATGAAATTAAAATTTGTTGAAAAACGACACAAGGCACGAAAAAAATGAATAAACAAAAGTTGTTCATCAAAACAAGATCGACAAATCTGTTATGAATCAGTTTTTGATAGGACGCTTAGTTTTTATTTTAATCGTAAAAAATGATATTATTATCAAAAATTAATTTGTTTGTTTGTTTGAAAAACGACACAAGCTACGAAGAAATGTTAATTAGGAAAATTGTTTCCCTAAATTATATCTACAAATCTGCTTTGAACTATTTTATGACAGGACAAGCACTTTTTCAAATTATAAACACAAGACAATGAAAATACGTCATAATATCGAAAAGTTCGCGTTTCGGACAAATTCTAATCGAGCACGAAGCACGAAGTACGTTGTGAGAATGTGTTCGTTAAAGCCGAAGGAGCTTTAACAAAAGAGAATTCACAATCACCAAATTATATTTGTTAATGCATTTAACTTTAATCCTAAAGGGATTGCACAAATGTGGGAAAGTAAAAAAACCGATCGCGTAGTGCGAGGTAAATGCATTATTGAGGGCGAAGCGCGAGATCCAACGGATGCTCGCCCCAGGCGCTCTCAAATTTGCGAGCGCAGCGAGCCGCGCGTGTAGCGAGCGATGAGAATGTGCTAATTTTTATTTAGTGTTATTGTGCGTAAAATACGCAGTGTTTTGCTGAAAATAAACCACAAACATAAATCGGGGGCACAGAAGAGGAAGGACATTTTTTTAAGTAATCTAGTTCTGAAGCTGAATCTTCATCAGAGCTTTCATCAACATCAAGTCCTTCGATACCTCATGAAGATTCTGTTCACTAGGGTGTCCTAAAGAAACTCACTTTTTTTTTATTGATGATGCATCCCCTAAACTTGCTCCATTTGGTGAAAAAATAAATGCTTATTTTTCTTTTCTTTTGAAAATAATTTTAAACCGTGTTCCTGGGGCCTTGAGTAATCCTAGAATGATTAAAATGACTAATGAATGTTAATTTTTGTAAATATACACGGAGAAAAATGGATGTTTAAACGTAACATCTAGATCTTCAGGGTTAACATATTTTATGTTTAACTATAGGACAGCAATCTAGATGTTCAAAGTTAGGATCTGTAGATATTTAAAAGTGAGATGTTACTCTGAAACATCCAAATGTTCAACCTGAAATATCCGAAATATTACATGTGTGGTTATGTCAACTAACGGCTGTAAATAGTTGAGGAATTTTTCTTATTTCGGAGCATTTAAGGAATTAATTGATAACTTATTTGTGAATTTAAAACTAAACTTGAATTTTCGTACATGAACGAAAAACAGATACAGGGTATGAAATGCCGATCAGATAATACATTCAGTCTAGCTGAGGTTATGTTTAATATTTTTAATTCAAAATAAAAAATAAAAACGGGGTAAGTAAGCTGAGAACGAATAATATGTAATCTGCATTTAAAATTCTATCTATTTGAGGTTACTTAAACTCATATTTTATTATAAATTCACAAACATTTTGTCAAATCACGTGTCAAATGTTCAAAGGTGTTCGAGTCAATATAACCTCAAACTTAAGAACATTGTTTCGTCGTGTAGACAGACAAAAGTAATTATACAATTTTAATCAAGGATAGCTAATTTTGATTCTTTGAAAATGTTCAAAAATTGTAATATTCCATAATTGTAATATCGAAATTATATAGCCGTCAAATATAGTCGTGAAATTCGAATGCGCAATGCGCATGCTTTCAGATGATTTTAACATCTGAATCTGTTACAGTTTAACATAAAAATATTTTTACGCCTAACATCTCAAAAAGATAGTAGATGTTGGGCATGAATATCTGCATGTTAGGCAGAACAATCTTACCCTTTGAACATCTACATTTAAACATCCATTTTTCTCCGTGTAATAATTGTTTGCCAATTAATAGAACTGATGTTACCATACGTTCAGAAATAAAATTTGACACAATTCAGAATACTACCGTTTGGCTTCAAAAACTACCCTTTATGAGGGTTAAAATATTATATTTTGAATTTTGAAGATTGTATATGCCATTCTTTGGATTTGTTTGTACTTAAATAATTTAACAAGATAAATAAATCAATATAATATTTTACGGAGTGTCTCGTCGTCCCGAAATTTGGGATGAGTAGTGAAGTATTTTTTATAAGCTTGGCTAGTCGTCCCGAATTTTCGGGACGAATAGTCCATCCCCTTTTCCAACTCCCCCAATTTTTCGGGATGACTAGCCACAGCCAATATTTTAACTTCTACCAAGGATAGTTTTTTGAGTTTAGGGGTGGTATTTTGTGTATAATTAGGTCAATTTTTCATAAAATATGGCAAAAAAAAAAAAACATATGGCACCATCAGTTGCATTCCCTGGCAAACAATGATTATATTTACGAAAATTAACATTGATTATTCCTTTTAATCATTTTGGGACAGCTTAAGGCCCCAGGGCCACAGTTTAAAATTATTTTAAAGATAAAAGAAAAATATGCATTTATTTTTTCACCAAATAGAAATGTCATTTTTCATGATTACTTTAATATTTGTTCCCTATTTGACATTAACCTTCATTCGCGGCTACCTTAAAAATGTATGATTTATTGAATATAAATATGTATATTATTACCATTCATAATATGCATTGATATTGAAACAGACGTATTTTCATTGTCTTATTATTATTAAAAAAGAGCGCATCCTATCAAAACAATGTCGAAAGCAAATTTTTAGACCTAATTTAGGCGAACAATCTTATGTAGTTTTTTCATAAATTTAACTTGTTTTCAATGTTATTTTTAATGATTTGAACAAAAAATACGCATCCTAACGTAAAGTGGTCCCAAGCAAATTTCTATAGATATAATTTAGGCAAAAAAATGTTCGACCTTTCTTTTTGGCCCCTAAAAACGTTTGTCAAAGCACGGTACAATCCGATTAGTCTTTCTAAAGTTATCCAGTATACAGACGACAGCGACAACGATAAAAAAGACAACGACAACAACAAAGACGTAAAGAAGAGAATGTAAAAACATTGAGATTTTTTAGGACACCCTACTGTCCACTCTATCGACGATAACGTTGAGAGTCTTACTCTCTTAGAAAGAGCTTCCAAAGGAGTGCTAATTTAACTGCACCTTCTTCGTCTCATCTAATCAACATGTTGATCAGAGCATTTAATCAGTAGTCCAGCCAACGGGGAATAAATTTCACTTAAATAAAAAAGTCCGGAAAAGTACAATTTTTTTTCAAAAATACGTTGGGGATGGCTTTATAAAGATACTAAAAAAAATCCCCAACCACATTTGTACGGCAACGGCCGCCATGTTGGAAAGTGCTAAACAATAACATCTTTTTCAAAATAACTCGAGAACGGTTGATTCTAGGTCGAATATGATTATGTTAAAAAATGTTCACAATGTTATAGTGCACAAAAAAGGTTTCAACTGTTGTAAATGTATTATCAACGGCTACGCTATAAAATTGGATTAACTATACAATTGTGCGATTTCTGAACAAATAAAATAAAAGCGGCGCGGCGCCCCGATAAGAAGGAGTTCATTGGAAGGCATATAATGACATTTAATGCGCTTCATTGTAGTAAACTCGTCTCATTTCAATTATTTTGAATGCGCACAAATTTGAAGGCATTAATCTGGCATCATGGTAATGCTATTAAGGAAATTTGCAATAATGCCATTTAATTCGGTTCGGTAACCCACCAACTTGAATGCCATACAATGCCTTTCACGGAACAAAGTCTCGATTAGGATCAATGTCATTTAATCCTGCTTGAAGTTCTGTCACAGTCTCAGTTCACACCAATTCCAAACATATAGTTCTCATAAACACAATCGGAGTGGTGCTCCAGCTGACAACACTTAGTGTTCATGGCGGAGAAGAAGCCTTTCAAGAGTCAAGACGCGAAGATTCTTAAAGTGTTTTGAAGGAAGTTCTGTTACAAAAATTGTTTACATGAGTGAATCGGTATTGTTGTTCTGGGACTTCTTTTTGTGTGATACAAGTTTAGTGTTCCGAATTTATTTTAATTATTACCAATAGTGTGTAAAAAATACTTATTGCTGTACAATAAAGATCAATCTAAGTAAGTGCTTTTTAGCAGAATGACTTCTTCAATACATAAAACGCACCCTTAAATAAAAATACCAAGCTTAAATTAACTAGATAATTACGAAAGAAGGGGTTTGGGGGGATAGGTGTAGATGTTAGGTAGGTGAATGATGATTGGTCGGTGTCGTCACTTTCAACCAATTAGCGACCTAGCATCATTTCAATGCGCTTCATTGTGCTTCCACGTATTACTAAGCATTAAGACAAAAATTCAATTAAAACGCATTGAAACATTTCAATGTGTTCTAATCAGTTCCTTTTTACCAGGGGACCTGCAGCATGAGCCAGTGGATGAAGATAAGATGTTGAAATCCATTTTTGTTGTAAATTTCGACAAAGAAACTCTGCAATCTTTACAGTTACTTAATGCTCTTCAAAGAACGAATCTCAATTGTTTCTTTCCAAATGCGTATTGCCCTCTGCATCTTTCTGACCATCCTCGTAACAGTGACTATTGCCGAGAGAACATTTTCTTGCCTGAAACGAACTAAAAATTTCCTGCGATCCACCATGTCTCAGGACATGCTGTCCAGTCTGGTTGTGCTAGCTGTGGAAACTGAAGTTGCGAGAAAAGCCATCTTGGAAGCTATAATTAACGATTTTGCTTCAAAGGAGGCTAGACAAATTAATCTTTAAGAGCAAAGTAAGTTCACTGCATGATAAATCTAGCGATAGTATTTTTAATAACTTGCGAATATTTTTCTGCCTACGAGCAATCCCATGTCAAATCATCTGAAGAATTTCAGCTATTGTTAGTAATTTTGATGAAAATTCTAGTATCCGTTCTTTCACGTGTTTAAAGAAAACCCCTGAAATAATTTTTGAAAAAATAGAAAAACTTAGGAGATATTCAAAATTGAAAACGTTGGTCCTTTTTTTCTTAAACTTTCATAACTATGGTGATTTTAAAGATATTAAGGTCTATATTTTTTTTATTAGTAATAGGACGCAGTTTTGAAAAAATATGTTTTCAACAAAAAACTTTCAAGAGCTTCTTCGATTTTTCAAAAAATAATTTTGAAACTGAATTTCTGAAAAAACCCCACTTTTTATTTTCTTCATTTTTTATATAGATAGCTTTTTATATAGATAGCTTCTATATAGATAGATAGCTTTTCTACAAGCCTTGTGAATATCAAAATGGGATCTCCCTTAGTTTTCGAGGAATAATTAAAAACGTAAGACGAAACAATGCACATAATGTGAAAAATCATGTAAACAATAGACGAACAAGAGACTTTCATCCAAAGTAATGAAAGTTTAAGGAAAAAAGGACCAAAATTTTCAATTTTGAATATCTCCTAAGTTTTTTTATTTTTTCAAAAATTATTTTCCTGTCAAGAAAAGGATAAGAGTAGAACTATCGCGACTAACATGAAATTCCTGCGCATAATATGCGGGAAAACACTGATGGACAAAGTGAGTAACGAGATAATCCTCACAAAATATGGTACAGAAGAGACACAGAAGAGACATATGAAGCCCTCAGAGGAAAAATGTGACTCCGAGAGTTTTGAGGAAAAACAGTAAAGAAAAAGTTCCGAGGAAAAATAGTAACCGAAATAGTCCAGAGGAAAAAAGGTAAACAGAATCGCGAGGTAAAAATGTTACTCGGAAATATCCGAGGAAAAACGTTATAGAAAACTTTGAGGGATAAAATGTGATAGAAAGAATTTTGGGCTTCTTTGGGGCTCTTGGAATCCGCAAACAAATTTCCCCCGAAACACCCCTTAAGTTCAAAAATCAACCCCCTTCAAAAAATTTGATTTTTTCACAAATTTATTCCCGGAATATTTTTGGGCTTTTTTCGGCTCTTCGAAAATACCCACTCCGATTTTTTGGCTCCAACCTTTAACGTTAAAAATCAACCCCTTTCTCCCACGCAGATATGACTTTGTCAAAAAATAGTCTTTTTTAGAATTTTACATTGTGGCTAGAGTCTCTGATTTTTGGGCTTCTCGAAGATACCCACTCCGATTTTTGGGCTCCAACACTTAAAGTTAAAAATCAACCCCTTGGAACCACGCAGATATGACTTTGTCAAAAAATAATGTTTTTAAGAATTTTAAAGTATCAATAGAGTCTCTGATTTTTGATCTCTTCGAAAACACATACTTTGATTTTTGGGCTCCAACCCTTACCGGTAAAAATCAACCCCTTGGTACCACGCAGATATGACTTTGTGAAAAAATTATGTTTTTAAGAATTTTAAAGTATCAATAGAGTCTCTGACTTTTGGGCTCCTCGAAAATACCCACTGCGATTTTTGGGCTCCAACCCTCAACGCTAAAAACCAACCCCTTGCTACCAAGCAGATATGGCATTGTCAAAATATAATCTTTTTTAGAATTTTACAATGTGGCTAGAGTCTCTGATTTTTGGGCTCCTCGAAGATACTCACTCCAGTTTTCGAGCTCCAACCCTTAAAGTCAAAAATCAACCCTTTGGAACCACGCAGATATGACTTTGTCAAAAAATAATGTTTTTAAGAATTTTAAAGTATCAATAGAGTCTCTGATTTTTGAGCTCCTCGAAAACACACACTTCGATTTTTGGGCTCCAATCCTTACCGGTAAAAATTAACCCCTTGGCACCACGCAGATATGACTTTGTCAGAAAACAATCTTTTTGAGAATTTTAATATGTGGCTAGAGTCTCTGATTTTTGGGCTCCTCGAAGATACCCACTCCGATTTTTCGTTTCAACCCTTAAAGTTAAAAATCAACCCCTTGGTACCACGCAGATATGACTTTGTCAAAAAATAATCTTTTTCAGAATTTCACAGTGTGGATAGAGACTTTGATTTTTGGGCTCCTCGAAAATACCCATGCTGATTTCTGAGCTTCAACGCTTATCGTTAACGATCAACCCGTTGCAACCACGCAGACATGACTTTGTCAAAAAATAATGTTTTTAAGAATTTTAAAGTATCAATAAAGTCTATGATTTTTGGGCTCCTCGAAGATACCTACTCTAATTTTTGGGCTTCAGCTGTCAACGGTAAAGATCAACCCCTTGGAACCACGC
>CAKNYM010037101.1:0-27228 GCA_932195095.1 Andricus curvator | reverse complement strand
AATAGAGTCTCTGACTTTTGGGCTCCTCGAAAATACCCACTCCGATTTTTGGGCTCCAACCCTCAACGGTAAAAATCAACCCCTTGTTACCACGCAGATACGACTTTGTCAAAAAAAAATGTTTTTAAGAATTTTAAAGGAACAATAGAGTCTCTGATTTTTGGGCTCCTCGCAAATACCCACTTCAATTTTTGGGCTCCAACCCTTAACGTTAAAAATCAACCTCTTGGTACCACGCAGATATGAGTGTCAAAAAATAATGTTTTTAAGCATTTTGAAGTACTAATAGAGTATCTAATTTTTGGGCTCCTCGAAAATACATAATCCGATTTTCGGCTCTAATACGTAATGTTAAAAAGCATCCCCTTGTTACCACGCAGATATGACTTTATCAAAAAATAATCTTTTTGAGAATTTTACAATGTGGCTAGAGCCTCTGATTTTTGAGCGTGTGTATTTTCAAGTAGCCCAAAAATCAGAGACTGTAGCCACAATGAAGGTTAACGATAAGGATTGGAGCCCAAAAATCAGAGTGGGTATTTTCGAGAAGTCCAAAAATCAAAGACCCTATCTGCACTGTACAATTATCGAAAAGATTATTTTTTGGGCAAAGTCCCATCTGCGTGGTACAAAGGGGTTGATTTTTAACTTTAAGGGTTGGTGCAAGAATTCAGCGTGGGTATTTTGAAGGAGCTCAGAAATCAAAGTCTCTATCCACACTGTAAAATTCTGAAAAATATTATTTTTTGACAAAGACATATCTGCGTGGAACCAAGGGGTTGATTTTTACCGTTAAAGGTTGGAGCCCTATAATTGGAGTGGGTATTTCCGAAGAGCCCAAAAATCAGAGACTCTAGCCACATTGTAAAATTCTCAAAAAGATTATTTTTTGACAATGTCATATCTGCGTGGTACAAAGGGGTTGATTTTTAACGTTAAGGGTTGGAGTCCAAAAATCTGAGTGGGTATCTTCGAGGATCCCGAAAATCAGAGACTCTAGCCACATTGTAAAATTCTCAGAAAGATTTTTTTTTTGACAATGTCATATTTGCGTGGTACAAAGGGGTTGATTTTTAACTTTAAGGGTTGGAGCCCAAAAATTGGAGTGGTTATTTTCGAGAAGCCCAAGAATCGAAGTCTCTATCCACACTGCACAATTCTAAAAAAGATTATTTTTTGACAAAATCATATCTGCGTCGTACTGAGGGGTTGATTTTCAACTTTAAGGGTTGGAGCCCAAAAATCGGAGTGGGTATTTTCGAGGAGCTCAAAAATCAGAGACTCTATTGATACTTTAAAATTCTTAAAAACATTATTTTTTGACACTCATATCTGCGTGGTTCCAAGGGGTTGATCTTTAACGATAAGTGTTGGAGCCCAAAAATCAGGGTAGGTATTTTCGAGGAGCCCAAAAATCTGAGACTCCATCCACACTGTGAAATTCTCAAAAAGATTATCTTTTGAGAAAGTCATGTCTGCGTTGGAGAAAGGGGTTGATTTTTATCGTTAAGGGTTGGATCCCAAAAATCGAAATGGCTAGTATTGAGAAGCCCACAAATCTGAGACTCCATCCACGCTGTGAAATTCCCAAAAAGATTATCTTTTGACAAAGTCATATCTGCATGGGAGAAATGGGTTGATTTTTAAAGTTAAGGGTTGGAGCCCAAAAATCGGAGTGAGCAGTTTTGAGGAGCCCAAAAATCAGATACTTTATCCACACTGTAAAATTCTCAAAAAGAGTATTTTTTGACAAAGTCATATCTGCGTGGGAGAAAGGGGTTGATTTTTAACGTTAAGGATTGGAGCCAAAGAATCGGAGTGGGTATTTTCGAGGAGCCGAAAGAAGCCCAAAAATATACCGGGAATAAATTTGTGAAAAATTCAAGTTTTTTGAAGGGAGTTGATTTTTTAACTTAAGGGTTGTTTCGGGGGAAATTTGTTTGCGGATTCCAAGAGCCCCAAAGAAGCCCAAAATTCTGAGCTATGAAAAATCGCAAAATTCGATTGTGGAGGTGCTAGCTTAATGGACCTGATCATATTGACGTTCTTGTTTTCTTAAAGTGTTTTCGTGCTCAACTTATAATATCAAAAGAAACGTTTTTCCTCGGAACTTTTTCTGTCACATTTTATCCCTCAAAGTTTTCTATAACGTTTTTCCTCGGATATTTCCGAGTAATATTTTTACCTCGCGATTCTGTTTACCTTTTTTCCTCTGGACTATTTCGGTTACTATTTTTCCTCGGAACTTTTTCTTTACTGTTTTTCCTCAAAACTCTCTGAGTCACATTTTTCCTCCGAGGGCTTCATATATGGACACAGAAGAGACATATATGGGTATAAAGGTAATTTTTTCTAAACGGATACAGCCTGAGCGTGGTGAAAAAATTGTCATAAAGATTGACTGAAAATATTAATTTTTTATTTCACCCACTTATGTAATTTATTGAGTAATTCAAAACATTACGTAATTCATCTGATGAATTTTAATTTTCCAAACAAACCAATAAAAGCGCTACACGGCAGGCAATATTTGAGATTACTGTGGATTCAAAATCGAGTAATTGATTTCTATTAGCCTAAGGGCAGCAAGTTTCTGTTAGCTTAAGGGTGGCAAATTTTTGTTAGCCTATAAGGGCGGCAAATACCTAAATCCGCCACTGGAGACATAAGAAGCCATAGAAACACGAGAGCTTGCATGAAAAAATACATGGACGTGAAGGAAGCTAGAGAAGTATGCCAGGACAGAAAAGTGTGGCGACAAATAGTTTATAAAAAGAATATCAGTGGAGTGAATGACGCCTGACAAAAAACACCTTGGATACTCATAGCCCGAGTGGTGGAGCTTCACATGACGACTTTGTAAGGCTCTTCACTTGGGGTGATCGCTAGAGAGATTGATCAGCAACCTAGGTCGGAGCAGTGTTGCAGAACGAACGTGTTATTTAAACGAATAAGACAAGAATTCTAGATCATAAATAATAATATTTTAATGTTTTTCTTTCAACACCTCAGAGAACAGATTCTGGAATTGTCATCAAAATTACTAAAAATAGTTGAAATAAAGGGGCCAGGGGGGGGGGCGTGATAATATAGAACCCCAGGGCCTGGAACGGCTCTCGGCGGCCCTGACTATTGCATATAGAAAATTGCTGAAAAAATAATCTATCATAAATGATGAGAATGTTAAAATCCGAAGAATACAATTTTACAATACAATTTTAGTAGAAAAAACATAAATAAAATATTCTTCATATATATTTTCATGAGTTTTCATTTGAATTTTTATAAAAAAATGGGTTTATTGCATAATGAATTAATTAAAAATTAAATACACATTGTGGTAGAAGGATTTTTTTGAAATATCATTTTTTGATACAATAATTAAGAAAAAAGTTTTTTAATTTACAAAAGAATAAATTTTATAGATCAAACATTTTTATTCTCATTGAGTATGCCCATATCTCAGGAGTCGATTTTCTCGAAATTGACTAACCCGGCTTAAAATGTCAGATAAAACCCATTTAGAAACCAGATAGGCACGGGGTAGAAACCCATTTGGTTTCTAACCGTCTCTGACCGGTTCTTACCTGGTCTCAATTTCAATATCTAGAATGTAACCGGACCCTAACCAGTCCTTATATGGGAAATGGTAACAGAAAATAAGTTTTAAAAATCTTCTAAGCGTTCCTAACCGGGTTCTTCCTGGAATTTGGGAACAGAAATTAAATATTGTCAGACTGAAGTTACTTTCTAACTGGTCTCTAGCTGGTTCCTAAAAGGCACTTGATACTGGTGTGTGTTCTAACCGGTCCTAATCGGGGTTTATCCGGCGATCGAAAACAGAAATGAAATATTGTCAAAGACCAAAGTTAGCTTCCAACTAGTCTCTAGCTGGTTCCTAAAACGCACTTGATACTGGTGTGTGTTCTAACCGGTTCTAATCGGATTCTATCGGGCGATCGAAAAGAGAAATTAAATATTGTCGAAGACTAGATTAAATATTGGCAATTTTAATTATTTTTGTGTCCAAACCAGGTACATTTTATTGATGGATTGCAATTAAATATACAGCAATTAGCGTTGTGGTAAGATAATTCGAGTTTTGAACTTAAATCGTTGGAATGTCAAGTTTTCAAAACCGACCCAATCTGACATCAACTTTTTCTATGGAGAGAAAAGAGAAGGCAGACAGGAGAAATGATATTGTGATAAGAGGGTTGAAGCTAAAGAGCGGGGAAGAAAGGGAGGGCGTGGAAGCGCTGCTACAGAGCATAGGATGGGTTAACCGTTAGGAAGAAAAGTTGGGGGTAACGCGAAATAAGGATAGGATAAAGGATAATGGAGTTTTCATCGATCACGATTTGACGAGAAAGGAAAGGGATGTGCAGAGAATGCTGTACGACAGGGCTAGGAGGGAAAGGAGTGAAGGGAGATCGGCGAAGGTAGGATATCGGAAAATAAAAGTAGAAGAGAAAATGTGGGTGTGGAACGAGGAGAAAGAGGTTTTGAAGGAAGCGCAGGGGAATTTTTTTCGCAGGAAGTAGGGGGGTGGAGGTAATGCAGGGTATAGGAGTAGTTAAGGTGCTGTACTGGAACGTAGCAGGGGTAAAGAAGAAAGATGAGGAGTTCTGGAGGTATATCCAGGAATTTGATGTTGTGGGACTGGTAGAGACGTGGGTAGAAGGAAAGGAATCGAATAGAATAGAGCCAAAGCTGACAAGGGGGTATAGGTGGAGACTCCAGGAGGCGGTCAGAGTGAAGAAGAAAGGAAGGGCTACTGGGGGAATTATAACGGTTGCTAGAAATGGATTAGAGGAAGAAGTTCATGGAGAGGAAGAGGGGGAGTGAGTGCAAATGAGGGAAGTAAAGATAGGAGGGGTAACGTGTAAGTTTGTGACAGTGTACAATAAGGATGGGATGGAAAGAATTAAAGAAAGGGTGGAAGACTTACTAGGAGAAAGAGAGGAGGTATGGTGGTACTGGGTGGGGACTTTAATGCGAGGGTGGGGAGGGAAGGGGGCCTTTACAGGGAAGGGGAGAGCTTCGAAAGGAAATCGAAGGATAAGATAATAAATAAGGAGGGGGACGAAGAGGAAGAATACACATATGTAAGTAAGGTGGGGGTATCGGTGATAGACTATGTGGTCATGAATATGCAAGGATGGGAGAGGATGAAATTGTTTGATTCACTAGTGATGAGTGTGCTATTGTATGGAGTAGAGCTGTGGGGGTGGAAGGAAAGTGAAGAGGTAAATAGAACACAGGGGAGGTATGTAAAGTGGACACTGGGGTTGGAAAGGAACACGCCTAATTATATTGTCAGGAGGGAGACGGGGAGAACGAGTGTAGGGACTCTAGCGGGGAGTTGGGCGTGTAAATATGAGGAGAAATTTTTGGAAGAGGGGGAAGTAAGCTGGTTAGGGAGTGTTTGTGGGAGAAGGAGAACAGGAGAGGGGGTGGGAAGATGGAGATTGAAAGGGAAAGGTATTTTAGAACGAATGGACTGCAGATGGATGAAGTGAGAAGGATGCACGAGGAATGAAGTAAGGTATATGAGTTGGTAAAGAAAAGCGGCATGGAGAGATAGAAGACAGCAGGGAAAGAGAGGATAAGAGAGTCAAGGTTTAACGGGACCTGTGTGTGGATTATTCCAAGGGCGAGAGCGCAATATTTGTGTGAGAAAGGAGAGAAAGGAAGTCAGGAGCTTATAGCGAGGATGAGATGTGGGTGCATGTAGGGTTTTAATAGGTTCTGGCTCTCTATGGAAAAGAGGATGTGCGAACTGTGCGTGAAGGGGGATGCAAGAGTGGAGCACTGGTTGGAGGAGTGAGTAGAGGTGGACGGAGTGGGATAAGCATGGTGGTAATGATGCATGAAAGGGGGGACAAAAGGGCCGTAGCATTGGTGAAGGGAGTGTTGGGTAAGATGGAGAAGAAGAGAAGGAAGGAAGAAGAGGAATGGAGAAGGAAAGATTGTAAATAGGAGAGGAAGTATATATAAGTAATATGTAAATATTGTAAACAGTAGATAAGTATTAGGTATTAGCCGCGGAAGCAGAGTTTGGAAATGCGAGGCAATGCGAGAAAGTAGGGACATGCGAGCGAGGCGTGGCGAAGCGAGGAAGTCAAGGCGATACGAGCGTGCGGTCTTAGAGTTAAGGTATGGATGGATGTTAGTTTTTAAGGGTTAGTTTTAAGGAAATTCTGTAAAAAATGGAAGTGTAAGCAAGTCAATTTTTTAAGGCCAGCAGGCTGAAAAATAAACTTTTATCTGTCTTTCTAGAGTTTATCCATTCAATTTGATTCGATCTGAATAATTTGATTTCTAACAGTCTTTGACCGGTTCTTAACAAGGGTCGGTGAACAAAAGGGCCTAGCCCCGTTTCTCCAAATTTTTCAGGACGCCAGAAACACAATAGTATTTTGCGAGATTGCTGAAAAAAATATATTGGATATATGTGATCGATAATCTCCACTCTTGAACGTTGTTCTTTCAAATTTCATGCGAATCCGTCAAACAGTTTTCAATTTATGAGACACCAAAGTTAAGCACGGGCCTAACCCAAGGGGGTACAGGCGAACAAAAGGGCCTAACCCCGAGCAGCAAACATTCACTCGGCTTAGTGCCGCCTGGTCTGCGGTGCAATTCTATGAATAAATACTAGCAAATACAATAATAATTTGCAATGGATATATTAGCTATGTTGTGAACAATTCATTATTATTTATTGTCTAGTACATTTTTCTGAACCTGATCTATTATATTGAGTGATACTTTATTTTCGTTATATTATTATTGATTTTGCTATCGTTTATTGTTATTGCTGTTGAAAATGATAATGATTTTTGTGATTAAGGTTCAGATATTAGGTGAACAATGAACTTGCACTATTTTTATATTGATAAAAATAATCGAATTGGACATGAGGATTTTTCCCACGTACGAGTTTTCCCTTTGCCGTCACGTACTCCAAGCCCTGACGCCGCATCTCGCGACGCTCGGCTTGCTTCCGCGGGATACTTCACCAATTTCTCACCTGGAAAAAATATCAAAATGACCGTGAGACTTTACTCAACAAACGTCCGTTTGAAATTTTTCGAAATTCTATCACTAAAAAAAATGAGAAACAAAAAGCCAAACAATGTTTACTTACCTTGCTCATCTTGTCGATCAACACGTGCAATATATGATGTAAAATCGATAATATCGACCGCGATTAGTTTCGCCAAAGCCTTTGATACAATCTAGTCACGCTACATGGCACCACATACCTATAAAGTGGCAATAAACCTAGACGAACCCAATGAAAAAAACGTTTTTACATAAGGCGCAATGTGGGGTTAGGCCCTTTTGTTCGCTCGGTACCCCTTGGGTTAGGACCTTGACTGACTTTGATGAATTTTTAAAAAATGAAAAAAAATTTACAATTTTTTTGGTTTACACCCTCGAAACGGCGTTTGGTTAAGGAGTCAAAAAATGTGTAAAAGTCAATTTCGAAAAATTTGTGGGATAGGCCCTTTTGTTCCCCGACCCTTTTACTTGTCTCAATTTCAATATCTGGAATGTAACTGGATCCCAGCCGGTCCTTATATGGGGAATGGTAACAGAAAATAAGTTGTAAAAATCTTCTTACCGGTCCTAACCGGGTCTACCCGGAATTTGTGAACAGAAATTAAATATTGTCAGACTGAAATTACTTTCTAACTGGTTTCTAACCGGTTCCTAGAACGCACTTGATACTGGTGTGTCTTTTAACCGGTCCTAACCGGGTTCTACCCGGAAATTGGGAACAGAAATTAAATATTGTGAAAGACTAAAGTTAGCTTCTAACTCGTCTCTAACTGGTTCCTAAAAGGCACTTGATACTGGTGTGTACTCTAACCGGTCCTAATTGGGTTCTATCCGGCGATCGAAAACAGGAATTAAATATTGTCAAAGACCTAAGTTAGCTTGTTACTGGTCTCTAACCAGTTCCTAAAAGGCACTTGACACTGGCGTATGTTCTAGCCGGTGCTAACCGGGTTCTACCCGAAATTTGGGAACAGATAAGAAATATTGCCAAAGACCGAAGCTAGTTTCTAACTGGTCTCTTGTCGCTTCCTAAAAGGCACTTGATACTGGTGTGGTGGGTACAAAGATTAGAAATCAGTTAGATGCCAGTTAAAACCCGGGGACGAAATTCGGATAGGGGGCGGTTAAGGACCGGTTAAGAATCGGGTGCAAATATTACAAGATGCCGGATAAAAACCGGTTAGGTGCCGGTTACAAACCGGAGACCAAATCCAGATAGATACCGGTTAGGGCCGGTTAAGAATCGAATAGGAATATTATGAGGGCCCAGTTACAAACCGGTTAGATGACGGTTTCAACCCGGGGACAAAATCCGGTTAGAGACCGTTTAGGTACGGTTAAAAACCGGGTAGGAATATTATAAGGACCCAGTTACAAGCCGGTTAGGTGACAGTCACAACCCGGGGACAAAATCCGGTTCGAGACCGGTTAGGGCCGGTTAACAACCGGGGAGCAATATTATGAGGACCCAGTTACAAGCCGGTTAAATGACGGTTATAACCCGGGGACGAAATTAAATTAGGTGCCGGTTAACCCTCCGTTAGACGCAACCGGCCTGACAGGCTACCTCAAGCTGTTTTCGCTCATCTCTCCTACTACAGAGCGCACAGGGGCTTGACCTTCTTAGTATTCGTTAATCAATATAAGCTTTGTCGAAAACCTTTAATAAGTTTTATGGCAGACTAGGTAAAATATGACTGTGATCCTTCAAACATGCCAGGTTCCCTGAACCCGAGCGGACGAAGTCGCCAAAAAATCAGGGGTTTTTGGGTTGTCAATAAGGAATTTGATGTCAATTCCACAGAAAAAATGGCGGTTTCAATATGGTGGACACTTGTATGAACAGCTTTTTCGATTTCAATGACAATCGTCACACTGGAGTCCCATGAGTCGATGATAATATATTTGTCGTCATTTTTACAAAAAACATAATGGCGGATGCAATATAGCTGACAGTATTTTCGAAAACTTATCTCACTCCAACGAAAATCAGTATACGAAGCTTTTTTGAGTCACTAATAAAGTGTTATTTATTCCAAAGGGAAAATTCATAACAAGAGGTACAATTAAAAACACGCTTATTCGGTGATTCTGCCTTTCAATAGTCGCCATATTGGATCAACCATTCTAAGTTTTGCAATTCTAACGTCAGAATCGTAATGAGCGATTCCAAAAACCCCCGTACATCAAGTTTCAGACGAGTTGAAAAAAAATCGCTAATTCTGCGATTCTGCCTTACAATAGTCGCCATATTGGATCCACCATTTTGAATTTTGCAATTTCAACATCAGAATCGTAATCAGCGACCCCAAAAACCTGAAGATAACTTTCTATAACAATTATTTCCGATGTGCTTCTCGAATGAATACAGGTGGCCTGTCAGGCACATTGCGTCTAAACTAGGAAGTTTTAGGATTGCGTCTAACGGAGGGTTAAGAACCGGTTAGGAATCGGGTACAAATATTGCAGGATGCTGGTTAGAAACCGGTTAGGTGCCGGTTACAATCCCGGAGACAAAATAGAGATAGAGACCAGTTGGGGCCGGTTAAGAACCAAATAGGAATATTATGCGGACCCAGTGACAAACCGGTTAGGTGACGGTTACAATCCGGGGATGAAATTAGGATAAGGACCGTTTAAGAACCGGTTAGGAATCGGGTACAAATATTACAGGATGCCGGATAGAAAGCGGTTAGATGCGGTTACAACCCGGGGACAAAATCCGGTTAGAGACCGGTTAGGGCTGGTTAAGAACCGGGTGGGAATATTATGAGGACGCCGTTACAAACAAATTAGGTGACGGTTACAATTATGGGGTGAAATTAGGATAGGGGCCGTTTAAGAACCGGTTAGGAATCGGTTACAAATATTCCAGTATGCCGGATTGATACCGGTTAGGTACCGGTTACAACACGGGGACAAAATTCGGTTACAGACCAGTTATGGCCAGTTAGAAACCACATCTAACCGGGTTCTAACCGGGTTCTATCCGAAATTTTAAACAGGGAACATTTTTACATCAAACTTTCTTCAAACGTTTTCAGAAACTTAATATTTAATATTTCGGAAGCTTATTCTCATTTTTTTTAACTGAAAATTAAATTTTTTATTGCAATCGCAGCCGAGCCATTTTGTTGTTTATCTAGTTCTGTACTGTCACCATTCATTTCTAGTTTTTGCATGAGAATGATTTCTATGTAATGAAGCTAATTTGGAGGTTTTGAAAATTCTTTTCTAATTAGTTCTAAGTTATGATGAAAGGTGCAAAAATCATGTGTGTGCCGCCATCTGGTATCTGTTTGTTAATTTTGCCAAACTAGAATACAGAAACAGAAAAAGAGTTTATTAATTGATAATCAAGAAGAAATTCTCTATGCTGATTACAAGAAAAACACACACAATACAATTTTCTTTGCACCTGTATAAGTTTATATGGGTCACTGTAATAGAAAATTAATATTCAAATTATAGACTTAGAAAATTAAAATTTTCTTATTGATTCTGATTCTGAAAAATAAAAATTTGTTTCTCAACAAACATTCGAGATACGGAAAATAATCGAAAAGCATAATTTCTTGCTTTCGAAAAGTTCTACCAAAAATCCCTTTTCCATTTTTCGATATTGTGCAAAAATATATGTTTGAAATAAATATCGTATATATATTTAATTAATGTTTAAATTTTAAATGACAATAATTAAAAAGAACAGATATTTTGCAAATTAAAAAAAAAATCATCGAACATATTATTTGTATATCAAATGATTTTGAATTTAGGTCTATGAATTCATCTTGGTTTCCTCTATTATTTTGAGATGATTTAAAACCCACAATGATCCCAACATGTGACAAATAATATGGAAAATACACAAAATAACATTTTTTAAATCAAATTTACGATAACACTCGTATTCTGCTTGTAAGTAAGTAAGTATACCATTAAGCCATTTCCCTTTCAGGGTAGGCGTGACACTACCCGATTCGAATGGTCACCCATCCAAGTACTAACCGCGCCCAACGCTGCTTAACTTCAGTGATCGGACGAGAACTGGTTTTTTCAGCGTGGTATGACCGTTGGTAAATCTATACAATCTGTATTCATTGAAATTTAATCTAAAATCAATATTTTGAAAGTTATTTATTTACCGGGTACTCAATATATATTATTTGTTTGATTTTACTAGAGAAAATTGCAACAGATCAAAATTGTGCAGATTTACAAAAGGCGTACGACTGTATTGATAGATTTGATGAAAAATACTTTATTTGATATATTTCCCATATTATTGTTAATATGTGAAGATTATTGTTGTTCATAAATTATCTCAGATTACACAGATGAAACCAAGACGAATTCCAAAACCTATATTTAAAAGCACTTATCCATATTAATTTAGGACATATTCTGTATTAAAACTGTAACGCCATTTGGGGAACACTAAATATACTCTAATTCGCCTCAAATTTATACAGTAATGTTTTTTCGTGATGTAGACAAAAAATATTAAGGCGCACTGTAATTTGTTGAAAGTTGATTTTTTAACCCTGAAAAAGTATGATTAATTTTGTGTCGATTGGTGAACGCCTTTAACTTGCGAGTTAGAAAAATGTGCTTAAAAAATTATTATTTGCATATTTTTTATATTTTCGTGTATGTCAATTTTTTAAATATTTTTATAGGTCATAAACGTCTCTCCAAATTGTGACAGCTTTTCAATTAATGTTCTTCAGGCGATAAATTATGTGCAATGGGTATTTTAATGGTGAAAATACATCAGAAAAAAGTTTGATAATCATAAATGCAAACACAATAAATTTTAGAAAAACTGTTCATATTTATGGTAATGTATTTTTAACAGTAGAAAAGCCTCAAATGCCTAATCAAATTCTTGCGTCATTCATATAGATTTTAAACTGTTTTTTGAAGCAAGGGTCCATTAAACATAAGTTATATCCTAGAGAACGTTAATTAAAAAGCTATAAAAATTGGAAATATTTAAGACCTCTAAGAATATTTAAAAAAATTGACATAGATGACAATATAAAAAGTGTGAAAATAACAATTTTTTAAAGCACATTTTGCACAGTTTGTTGGTAGAGTAGTTTCCTTAGGCATACATTTCTTTAATTTTTAATTTAAAATAAACTTAAATTTGTGAGTGCGATCAATTTTTTATATCACTCAACTGAAAAAATAGCAAAAAAGTAGCTTTATGTTTGAAAAAGTAGCAAAAAAGTTGTCTTGTCTAAAAAAGTATTAAAAAAATAAAAAAAGTGTGGAACTTCGAAGAATTCAAACACAATTTCTCTGAATTTTTTAGATTCTAGAATTTGCTAGTGTCGGGACTTTTACAGTCTAGGATATTTTATAATTCCGCAATTTTCTGTCGGGAATTTTCAATTTCCATTTCGGAAATTTTCCAGTATCAAGAATTTTCTAACATAAGGAATTTTTAATTTCGGTATTTTTTTTCTCATGAATTTATATTTTTCAGGATTTTTCAATCTCCCCAAAAATTCAAGGTCAAAAACTTCAGGAGACTTCTTATTCACTCATCTGGAATTTATTAAGGAAAAAAATGTATCGAATGTAAATAAAATTGAAAAGTTATATAAAATAAGAACTAAATGAATTGAATAGATGATTTCGTGCATGCAAACAATTTTTCACATGTCTGGCAACGGATTTAAGTATTGCTATATCAGGTTGAAAGAAGTTTGGCCACTTTGTGATTCATATATTCCGGTGGATGGTCATAAAATATGTCTCAGGGAAATAAATTGGTACTTTTATGAGCTTATGTTGCTTTTATCCGCAATTTTCATGTAGAGTCGATCTGAGAAGTTACGTGACAATCTGCTCGTCCTTCTACGAATAGAATTATTATAATGGTGAACTCGGGTGAACTTTATTCCTAGTGACCGAAATTATATTGAATCTAAATTTCTTTGGATTTCCCGCCACATCTATTTTTAATAAGTTATTAAGAACAATCGGCCATTCTTAGAACTTTTTAAAGGTATTTTTTTGAACAATCGAATTAAACTCGGGAACAATCAAAATAACTTTAGTAGCATCGAATACACGAAATTAATTCATAAAATGTTTTATATAATTTTTATAAAGAAATTGTATAAACAAATTTCAAAGCTGGTGTTTCTACGACTGAGACTTTTTTTTAGCCAATCTACTTTTTATTCCACCGATAGTGATGCAGAATAAATAATATTGCAACCAGTGAATATTTGTTAATTTTATAAACAAATGTAAAATTGAGACATTTAAGGCAAGAAATAAGTCGTGTTTTCAAAAGGATAATTCGAAATTTTCCTCGCAGTGATAAAAAATTAGCTAACTTTATTGTTCAATAACATTCATTAACGTTATAAACAAATTCTATAAAGAAACGTACTATGCGACCATTTATTCACAGAAATATATTCTAATTTTACTAAAATGACCTTAAATTGATTTAGTAGTTATCGCCCACCAGAAAACTTTTTCCTTCCAGCATATTTGTTAATGCTATAAACAAAATTATATGAAAAAATGTACCATTCGGCCACTTATTTACAGAAATACATTCTGCTTTAACTGAACGATTTCAAATTGGCCTAACAGTGACATGCTGTCAAAAAAATCGACTTTTGCAACATATTTGTTAATGTTTTTAACAAATTGTCTAAAAATGCACGATTCGGTCATTTATTTACTGAAATACGTTCTCTTTTCATAAAAACAGCAAGTTTTGTAAATAAATGGCCACATAGTGCATTTTTTATATAATATTGTTTATAAAATTAACAAATACGTAGGAAGGATAAAGATTTCTGATAGAAGATCCCAATTAAATCAAGTTAAAGTCGTCTTAGTGAAAGCAGAATGTATTTTTTCGAATAAATGGCTAAATAGTGCATATTTTATATATTCTGCTTATAACAATAACAAATAGATTGTAAGGACAAAGTTTTCTGGTGGAAACTCATTAAATCAATTTAAAGTCGTTTTTGTGAAAGCAGAATATATTTCTGTAAATAAATAGCCGAATAGTGCATTTGTTCATGACACTAATGACCGTTAGCGAACAATAAAGGTACCTAATTTGTGTAAAAAATTAACAAATTATTGAATACAATATTTTTTAATCTGCACCACTAGCGGTGAAATAAAGTAGATTTTTTGAAAAAAAATCAATTTTTTAAATTACAGAACCACCAAATTTGAAATTTGTTTGAAAAAATTAATATGAATTAACTTATTTCGATTGATCTTGAGTTTATTTCGATTGTTTACGGAAAGATAAAAAATAAAGTTGTAAGAATTGCCATTTTTTACATTATTTGTTAACACAAAAGTGCAATAAAAAATGTTTAAATCCTTTCTCACAATTCTCTTTGGAATTTAGTTAAGAGTATTAAAAAAAAGATAAAAATGGTTTCAGAATTGTCGGCTCTAGGCTGTTTTGGAAACAATTTTCACGTTTTGCCCTACTGTGTGCCGGTACTGGCAATAAAGTTTTCTATCGGTATAATAATCATGCTACAAAATTATTCTAAAGTTATATAAAAAATAACCGCCAAGAAACTTTTTTACGGATACCCGTAGAGTTCCACATCAGTTATATGAATTTACAAGAAATGTAACTTTAAGAATATAAATTAAAGATTAAGAATAAAGATTAGATTTAGATTAGAATGTAATTGATGAAATAGATCTAATAAATAAAACTAAGGTCAAAATTAGCGAAAGGATTTCTTTTCTTTCCTGGGCTAGGATTTGATTTGACCTCGATGAGAATGCAAGGTGAGACTAGACCAATGAATCATCCAATTCAAATTTAAATAATTCAAGGGCAAAAGTTTCGGTTCATTCACGTGCAGTTTGGGAATCCATAAATTAAATATTCTGGGTGGGAATTAAAAAAAAAAGAAAAATAATCAAGAGCGTTTCAGATACATCTCGAGTATCTAATACGGAATAAAATGAATAAAAAATAATCAATTTATTGTATGGGTAAATGTATCGTGTTTGTCTCGCTACAGAAATATCCTTGAGAAAAATTGTATTGTCATTATGATCAGGTTATTATTACGCTTTATTCCACGATCACAGGCAAATCACTTATAACTGAAAATTTGAAACAACTTTTCAAAAATTAATTTTTATTATTGATAAATAAATCAATATTTTAGTATACTCTCGAAAAGGCCTAGGGATTCCTTTTGCATCCTAATTAAATGCCGTAAAAGGAATTCAATTTTTAAAGCTTTTTTTCTCATAAAGTGAGTTCCAACTTTCACACTTTGAAAAAAAATATTTACCATTTCCATACATACTAGCGAAAATATATATTTCATCGTTTTTTTAGAAAAAAGTTTATTATTGAAATGAATTCTCGAAAATAAAAAAAAAACATCTTTTGCAGATCTACGATTTTTACTTGAAATGCTAAGTAATACCACAAAAAATAACTATATCAAGTAAAATTTTAAACCACTTGGGAATCGTTGGTACATTTTATCGAAAGTGTTAAAATCATGAAGTAGGGCCGTTGGAAAATAACAACAATTTTAAAAATGACTTGAAGGCTAAAATTTTTGTTTGTAAATCTTTTAGCATTCACCATGAAAGGAAATATTATTGAAAAAAGAATTTTCTCTACATTATTATTACTGTTTTAAAATCACATTATAGAAGAACTTTAAATGATGACTTTTCTATTTGTTATTTAGTAATATAAAATGTGTAATTTATTGAATTCTAATAAAATATTCAAATTTCCACACAATTATGTCGACTTGAGATACTGAAGTAAAGATTCCGGTTTATAACCTTGACACTATCGAGGCCGCATTTAATAGCGTTCTTCAACTTGGATTTTGGGACCGAAATTGAATTCGAATCTAAAAAAACTGGTAAGATCGACAATTTAAAATACTGTTTCCATAATTAATTTCCTCTTAGATTTAATAGATAAGTCCTTCTTATTCGATAGGGTGGAGTGAAAATGCTAAAAATTAATCAAATCATTTAAATCGTTCGAAAAAAAGTTGTGGTTTAGGATCCTTAAAAGTTAAAAAGTATATAAATCGGTTAATAACGTCTGTTCCGTTTTGAATTCGCAAATTCAACGATTTTTTCAATGGGCTGAAAAGTTACAGCTATTTTTTTGCAGGTACCATTTCTAGTAGTGAATAAGAATAAAAAATTAGAAATAAAACAATTTTTTTTGTGCAAGTTAAAATTTTTGGAAGATTTTTGCAAAGAACAGGTTTTTTTTTATTTTCTGCGTCTAGTCGTTCCAACAAAATTGGCGGAGTTGGAGAAGGTAATGGACTAGTCGTCCCGAAATTTTGGAAAGACAAGATACTTCGTTTTTATCGCATGTAAATCGTCTAAATTTGAAATGGCAGAATTTACAATTTTAAAACACTTCAACACTTCAAATATTACGAAAAAATATTTTTTACTAATCATTTTCAAAAAATGGCAACAATTTTACTTTTAGACCATTTTCACGTTTTGAAAACCACGAAAATGTTGTATTTTTCATAAATCAAATCTCAAAGTTTTAGAACTCACTGATTGAGAAAAAATGGATTTTACTTCGATGTCTATCTTTCGTAGTCATTGTCGTTTTCCTTGTCGGCTGTGAGTACGACAACTTTCGAAGGAATTATCTGATTGGATTACGTTTTGGCACACTTTTGTTAGGCCTAAGAAGAAAGAACAAGTTCCTTAAGAGCTAAGCAGCCATTCTTGAGCAAGAATACTGGTATTATCCATCAATCAAAGCACATTCTCATCGCGCGCTTCACGCGGGGCTCGCTTCGCTCGCAAGTTTGAGCGCGCCTAGGGCGCGCAACTGTTGGATCTCGCGCTTCGCGCTCGATCATATATTTATCTCGCGCTTCGCGCTTGATTATGTATTCACCTCGCGCTACGCGCTCGGGCGTATCTACATCGCGCTTTACGCTCGGTTCCTCTAGATTTTTCAACTTCGCGTTCGACTTCGATGAAAAGAAAAAGTTTGTTTGCAAATATTATAAAATTATCAAAACCTCTACATATTAAGTGATTGTTAAATTTGTTTTTATTTTAGACTGAAAAGGAACTTTATTTACTGAAGGTTCTATCGACCTGAAGGAACACATTCTCATCCAGACACTGTTATATGTTCTTCATATACAAATTACTAAATTTGTATTTGATTTCAAATGAAAAATAATGATATAATTTAGGCGACAAATTTTATTAGTTAAAATTTTATTTTAGCTTGTGCCGTTTTTCAAAAAAGTTAATTTTTTCATTTTGAATATATTCTTACAACAAAAATTGATTACAAGTTTGTAAATCTTTTTTGAATGTACAATTTTTGTTCATTTATCTGTTTTCGTACCTTGCATTGTTTTTTCAAAATTTTTTTTTTTTACTGTCAATGTTATTTTCACGAATAAAACAAAAACTACGCATCCTATCGAAACATGATTCACAACAAATTTATACCTCTTCCTTGGATGAACAAATTTTGTTCTTGTCATTTTTTTCGTAGCTCGTGTTATTCGTCTAAAAATGTGATTTTTCTATTTTCAATGCTGTTTTTTACGAATAAAACAAAAACTACGCGTCATGTCAAAAAGTGAATGATAAGAAATTGGTAGATATTTTTTAGGTGCATAATTTTGGTGTAATGATCTTTTCTCGTATCTTGCATAGTTTCACAGCAAAATTGAATTTTTGATTATTTTTTTTGTACGATCAAAATTTGAATTTTTTATTTTTCAAAAAATTCAAAAAGTTGTTATGAAAATATTATAGGGTGTTCCAGAAGCAACGTTTTTCTCCTCTTGACTTTTTTTCATATCGTGCGTTTTTCGGCTTAAAATGTTCATTTTCGTTTGTTTTTTGGAATTTTGAAAATGCTATAACTCCAGTAATTTTTTTTATCACGAAAAGTCATTAGAATATTTTGTTCGTCATTTTGCGTACTACTAATAACCGTACATAGAATTTTCAAATCTTCAAAAAAAGTGGTCTCAAAAATTTTCAAAATGTGCTCACTTTTTTCATTTTCATCCAAAATAGCTGGTTAACGAACTCGTTCTTTCTTTTTAGGCCATAAAAAAGTGTGCCAAAGCTCAATCAAATCTGATCATTTTTTCGAAAGTTATCGTGGCTACAGACAGACAGACAGACTACAGACTACAGACAGACACCTTGGTAAAAATCGTTTTTTTTTAGCTCAGGGGGTCTCAAAACGTGGAGATTTGATGAAAACCGACTATGTCAAATTTTACATAAAACCAATACCTTCTCATTAGAATGAGAATGTAAAAATTAAATTTTCTAGCAAAACTGAAAGAGATACGAAAAAAATGTTAAGAAGAAAAATTATTATTCATTTCAAAAGATCTACAAATTTTCTTGAGAATATTTTTGTATACGACGCATAGTTAGTTTTTGTTTCAATCGGAAAAAATGTTAATAAAAATAAAAAATTCAATTTTCCGGTCTATAAGTATGCAAGATACGAAAAGAAGTTACCAAAAAAATGGTCTATCTCAAAGATATATACAAATTTGGTGAGAGTAAGATTAAAGAAATTTGATTTAATGGAACAACGACACAAGATGCATTAAAATGCTGACAGGCAACATTTTTCACTTAAAACTGAAGTCCCGGGCGGAAGGACAACAAATTATAGAACATACATTCAATATAATAGAGTTCACCATAATATGGAAAACTTTTCCATCTAGTCTGAAAGGTCTGGTCTGGTCCAGGACTGGCGCTGCTCAGCTATCCACGAATTAATAAAACTTTTAAGTTCGGTCTTGAAGGTCCGGTCTGGCCCAGGACTGGCGCTGCTCAGCTATCCAAAAACAATTAAAGTTATAAGTTGGGTCTGGTCTGGCCCAAGACTGGTGCTAATCAGGTATAGTAAAGAGGAAATTCACACCACCAAAACAAGATTTTTTTTACACCTCGAAATTTTGGTCTGGTCCAAGTTTGGCGCTGATCAGCTATCCAAGAACAAAACAAGTGCTAAGTTCGATTAGCAAATTTTTTGGACATATTTCGAAAAACTTATTAGATGTCTAAAATGATAAAAAATAAGAAATTCCTACTATAAAACATTGAATACAAGACTTTTTTTCTTATCACCTTAACAGTCCGGTCTGGTCAAGGTTTGGTGCTGCGATCAACTAAATGCACTTATAGGGGAAAATAATTTTTTTTCTAACTTATTCAAAAATAAAGGGAGTCCAGCCAGCTGCTAACTGGCCTTCAATTAGTGGCTGACCAGCCAATAACTAGCGGCTCACCATATGATCTGGCCTGGGGTTAGCTGAAAAAACGTTACACGGGATGTATTCGTTTAAACCGAAGGAGCTTTGACAAAATATAATTCATAATCACCAAATTATGGTTGTCAATAGTTTTACTTTTAATTGTAAAAGGTATATGCAAAAATGTGGGGGAAGAACATGGCCTAGGCGCGTAGCGCGATATTCGACTGATGCGCTAACTTGCGAGCGAAGCGAGTCATCGTGTAGCGCTTGATTATTTAATATTCGCCCCCAGCGGGAAGATTTTTTTTTCTTTTAGATGCTTTTTTTAGCTCAGTTAAAATTATTAATAAAATAATTGCTTTTAAGGACTGATCTATATGTATACTAAATATCATACAATATTTTTATAAAAGTATTATATTACGTCTAATTATACATGGATATATATTTTCTATATAGTTGCACAATCTTCATGAATCTTATGACGTGTATATATTTTTTTATTGAAAAATTATGCACAATCCATAATAATCAATCAAAGTTAATACATCTCGCACTTTTCTAAATATTTCATTTGATGATTCGATTATGTAAGATCCCATACGTTTTTCTCGCATTTGCAGAAAATGAGTTCATGGGATTGGCTGTTGATAACAATTAGCATGCAAATTGTATGCAAGAGTGCTTACAACTCTGCATTTACGAGAAACTAAATATAATATTAAATTGAATTTAGTCATACCTCGGAATTCTTTTCTTTATATGCCTTCCTCGTGGGATCATATATTTAGAAAATTTGAACCAATTAAAACAAAAGATACTTTTATTTGCCATACATATAAAAAAGACTTATAGTTTGGAAATAATGTAAATGCATAATACAAAAAAAATATATATATACTGAGAGGGAGACAGAGAAAGAGAGGGGCGAGGAAGACAATTCAGTGTTTGAACTACGCCCTCGCATTCCATGGATAAAATAAAATCCATAGAAAAGGTGCATCCAGTCTATTAATTGCAAAGAGACTTTCCCTCGCTTGGTATCATAGAAAGAGAAAATGTATGCGTGCACGGAGAAACCCAAACACCATTGATTCTTGCGTTTGACACGACTCATTGGTGTTTGTCGTGAAAAAAGCGTCTTAACACCACTGCACGCTGCGTACGCACGATTCATTAGTGTTCACGCAGTGGCCAGTGATGCCTTACGCAATAAAAATCGAAACACGGCTGATTTATTCGTGCGCGTCGTTGGAATACGTTTATGCATTAATAGTTAATGCGTACGCGGCACTGACCAATGTGCAAAACAATCGCGCTGTCGCGCATGAGACTTTCATGTCAAAAATATCTACAACCGCTGCGCGCATACTAGTGAGTGTTGCGCGTTGCGGTCTTTGAAAAATCGTGCAGAGCTCGATGTTTTAACCTTACTTATCGTTAACATTCAGTTTTGAAAGCAAAACAAAATAAAGGTAGCTGACAGTCATGACAAATATGAACAATTAAACACAATTTATTTATTCATTATTTTTTTTAATACCAGGCTTTCGTAGCTTCTTTCACGGCGAACGTGATTAGAACCTTCCCGGAATCCAGATATATTCCTACCATCCAAATATTGTACGAAATATAATAATTTATTCAACTAATAACAAGAGACTCTTGAACTTCACATTTGATCCTTCAATCGAACAACCGTTTTTGCATAATCATGGAGCATCGATGCGCACGCCACACTCGCTTATGTGTGCGCAGCGGCTGTATATGTTTTTCGCCGTAAAGTCTCATGCGCCTCGGCGTGATTCTTTATTGTTTTGGACAGTGATGAGCGCCCCGCGCACGCACTAACTATTAATGCGTAGATTATGGCTAGTGACGCGAACGACTCAGTCATGTTTTGATTATTGTTGCGTAGGCGCCACTGGCTATTGCGCGAAACACTAATGAACCGTGCGTACGCACCGTTCGGTGGTGTTTCGCGGTTTTTTTTCCAGCAGACACCAACCATTGGTGTTTGGGTTTCTCCGTGTGTGACTTTTATTTTTCGATAAGGAAATCCGTCGAGTAAATGTTGATGCTAAACAATGTCTGCACTGCGACTCTTCGGATTTAATTAAAATAAGAAGCATGACTCGGATGACGTTCAATCAAGAAGGTCATCTACTGCGGAACACAGAAGAACACCGATCCTCAAACGTATGCCGATTCGGTGTTGTTTTGAGTTGTAACAAAAATGAGACATCGAATAATGAGAATGCAGCTAGGTTCGTATTTTAGTTTCACAAGTATTCTTATTTTGAGAAAACAATCTTATTTCGAGAACATCACAAATGTCTTTGAGTCGACTGTGTAACCCTTGTCACTTTCCATTTCTCACATGTCACATGTGACTTATAGTTCGGTTTAATTAATTCGTTTCTTAATATCTACATCTTAATTATGAATTCACCCATCTACAAGACAAATATATTATTTCCTTTAAAAACTATTATTATTTGACGTAAATAAATAATCAATATATGAAGTGTGACCTGGGAGAGATGGCAGGTGAAGAGGAACGAACTGAGGGACGAGGAGATGTATTCCTGAGGACAAGACCAGTAATGATTCATGAATCTCAGATGTTATAAGAATTTCTATTTCGCCACTTTCAACGGGACTTTCTAACGTATCGTCTTCTACGTCACAGTTGTTATGCTCTTCTAAACCCATTTCCAAAATAATTTCTTATTTCCTTCAAAATAGTTTTGCATTTTCTTATCTTCTTTCGTTTTGATTTTACCCTTGCTTTCTTTTACTAGTATTTTTGCTTTTCTGTTCTTATCCCTATAAACATTTTCTAGTCTAATACTCTCGTCATTAGTAAGAACTGTAATATTAAACTTTCTCAAATACTCTTGCTTCTTCTCGTTAACTGCCACGCGGATTTAATAATTTCAACAAGCATCTCCAGTCATTTTTCCTACAACCGCAGTACCACAGACTTCAAATGCACTCTTGAAGATGATATCCTGCAGTATTGTCCATGTGCCTTTTAAATTTGTATTGCCTAATTCTGCCACAGTAAAAAGTAAACTTTAAAATTTAATTGAACTTACTTTCAGGATGTTCTTAAATTCATTAGACAACTTAATGTATGATATTAAGGTGAACGTAAAGTCAGTCTGTCTTGTTGGTGGATAGTGATTTAAGGTCGAAAACTAATGTAAAAGCCGCATTACTGATTACAATTTTTCATAGTAAGTGTAAAATAGCAGAAAGTGTGTTAGAAGGGAGATTAATTTCATTTGATGCGGGTGAAACTCGCTCAAATACTGCATACGCATGACGGCGTGTGTGTGCGAGTGCGATGCGCGAAGAATTATGTTAATTTTCAAACACAGTTAACTCTCGTTAACGCGGAACAGAAATTACTGAAAATTTGGGAGTTCGGGTAAAAAAATCGTGCTATCGGGGCAATAACAGTGCATCATAGGCTCTGTATATTCCTGCTAGGACCGCACAGTTTTTGCATGCATGATAATCCGAGGGCTAACAAGGGTTTACTGTAGAACACTTTCAGCAAAAATTGTATGGAATATTTTATCGCCTGTATTGGTAATATAATGATATAATTGTAGAATGCAATTTTCTCATCCGAACCTTTTATCTCTGTCATGGCGCTGCACCGAACATCGACTTTTGTTTGCGTGCTTCAGGCGCAAAGTCATCTCGATCGACAGACTGTCCGTCGTGAGTTTACTGAATCTTCGCATTCTGCATCTGACTTCACGAATAAAACATGACGGACATATTTTCCGCAATGCGAGCAGATTTTCGACTGATGCTGACTTTCCATGCTCGGGTTCTTCTTTTGATCACACCTTAAACTCCGTCGATATATGGGGGGACTCTAAGGTTTACTTTTTACCTTGTGTCTACCAGTTTTTCCTACGATTAACTGAATATTCGCTCGGCTGATTACAATATTCTATTTGTACTTCTGGTTTTTGCAAATTCTCTATTTTGACTCGTTTCTGCTTCATCTTAGTTCTCCTTCTCTTCCATCCTTGACCTAGGTTCATTTTTAAAACTATGAGGTAATGATCAGTTTCACATTTACCTCTGTGACTTTCACCTCTGCACCAAGTATACATGTGGACCATGTTATGACTGAACCAAGTATTTGTAATAAACAAGCCTTTTCCAAGCATACGCTAATGAGATTCTCCTCGTTACCATTCGTTTTTGGATCTCCAAAATGACCTAGTACCCTGTCAGTACCTTTGAGTTGCATACCAACTCAGGCATTCATATCTCCGAGTAGAATGATTCTTTCGCTAGGATCGCAAGTACCTAGAATATAATTTTACGAGTCCCAGATTATGTCTTTCACATAATTACTTTCACCATAAACTGGAGCGTATGATGCTATAATAAATAGCCTTTTGATTTCCAATTTCATTCTAACCCACAACAATCTGATAGATACACATTCATACTTTTTGATATACGGGTTTGCTTTATGTACTAGACCGACTCCTTGGCTACCATGTGATTCATTATCTACTTCTGACCAAAGTTCGAGACCATTTTCTTTCTCTCTCATCTCACAACCCTCCTTCTTTGCTTCAGGTACACGTAAAATATCAAGCTTCCCTACGCGCATTGTATCTCGCAATTTCTTTTCCTCTAGATCATTAAAACCTTTAGCATTACAAACACCCAGTCTCCATTCATCACCTGAAACTTTTCCGAGGGCATACATTTCATCAATCAAAGTGTCAATCCAATCCGAGGCTACGTTATTGTTTTGTATTATTCATTAGTTAAAGTATACACCCAACTACCCACTTGATGCGAGAAATGTATTCCACAATTATAAAATCATGTCCAAAATGAGTAGCTAAATCATAATAAGGTGGTGTGTCCATTTATAACGCCAGTCCCACCAGACTTTGGTCAATCAAAGAGTGAAACCTTGAAAATGAGCCAACTTTCTCTAATATGTAATCGAAATCTAACGTTCGCCTTCTTCAGAAAAATGAGGTGGCAAACCATTTTGAATTTTTCCAAAATTATCAATTTCGCAGATGATCTGACCATTTTTTTAGTGTGCCCTAGGTGCGCCTTAGGTGGTCGTTAGATTTAGATAATATTTAAGAAAGTTATCTCATTTTTAAGGTTTTACTCAATTATTTCCATTCTAATAACATGCCAAATTTTAAATCGATGTCTACACATCTAAATATAATGTGATTGAACTAAATATTGTTGGGCATTTTCCTCTCGTGTAACCTTACGAAATTATCAATATGGAGCACAACATTTTTTAATTCAATTTTTGTCCTATTTAGTAAGAAACAGTCTAGTGTGTATTCATATGCCCAGTTGGAAATGTTATAAAGTATTTTTCTGACTGGAAAAACGAACGTTCCAGGAACGTGCCTGGAATGTCCCGCGGGCACCTTGGGGACGTTCCACTGGAACGTTCCAACCGCGTGCTCGGAACGCCCCACTGGTACATAAAGGGGTCTTACCACATACACTGCACTATAATATGATATCCATATTATAAACTGACATCGATTTTTACCTATCTCTTATCGTCTACGCTATATTTATTGTTAATAATTGTTTCTAGAACGTTTCAAAGGGCGGACATTTTACACATTCCTGGAACGTTCCCTGCTATTAGTGTGAAAAGCGCCTAAATGATGTTTAGATATTAAATGAATTATCATTACAGCCCCTTCTGAATGTAGTTTCCCATTAGCTAATCAAATATTTTCCTTAATAAAAAAACGCCGAGAAAATCGAAAATCATCCTGAAAATAATATTTCATATAATATAGGTTTAATAGAAATGATAAAGATCTAATTTCTCCAAGAATTAATCCTTGTTTGGATTTCCGAGCTTGGGATAAATTAAATTTATCTAAGGAATCTCACGTTAATATCGCGCACCCACGCGCTTAAATACCAGTGCAAGTTGTCTATTTTACGAGGCAGTCAAAGAGTTGTAAGTACTTATTCTTGTATGTTTTGCAATGTTGAAATGTATTCGATTGCAAAATAATGCAGAACGTAGGCTCGATTTAAAGCTACCGTACTCTATAGTAAATTTATAATGTATAACTGAGTGTGTACAACGTATATACGTGTATATATAATTTATAAGTGTCAGTAGATACATGTCCATACGCTTTTCTGTCGTTAGTCGTTAGTCAAATGTCATCGATCCCTAGAAGTGCGGAAGATGTTGCAAGATGACGATAACACATACGACCTTTTTCTCTTACCAAAAATTAACATACAAAGCGCACCGAATCCTGTTGCTCAAATGCTCCTGATTCAATCTTTACTTCGAGCAAATTTTTTACTTTAGTCGGAAAATTCTCTGTTTATAGAGTTTCATTTTTTAATTTAATTTCATTTTTTTACATTTTTTTTCGCAAGTTATATCAATTTCCTGCAACTCAAAAACTACCACTTTTTCTTTTCGCAATTTTTACGATTTTTTGAAGTTTATTTTGCAAGTTTCGGAACGACACCCTTAGTTAGTAAAGGAGGTTCTGAATGAACTTGAAATTAGAATTCAACCTATCTCCATAAGATTACACGTTAATCTTGATAATTTTTTTCTCGTAAACCAAGCTCTGAGGCTTCACAAAATTTAGACAGCATATTTTTATTAATAATAATTCTTAATTTACAAAGTTCGAACAAAATCTGACCATTTTGTGTTTGAGATCCTGGGCCTGGCCGGGCACAAGCCTGGCAAAACTAGACCCTGGCCTGCGATTGAGCCTGGCACAAGCTCGAATGAAACGCTCATTCTGGCCAGGGCCTGTTTGATTGTTCGGCTGAATCACCCACCCGGTAAGAAGAGAAGAATTCAAAAAAATTCAGAATCTGAATTTCCATTAATACGTGAATTTTCCTTCATCGAAAGTTCCACCAACGAGTAGAAAAAAAAAGCAAAACCTATTCCTTTCAATTGACTTATAAAAATTTAATGGAAGTGTATTGGGAGGAATTAAAAAATGGAGGAATGCAAAAGAAAGAATAGAAAGGAATAGAATAATGTAACTTTTAAGGTGAAACTGTGAATTGAAATAAATGCATTTTTTAAATAAATAAGTATTGTATTTGGGTAAATTATGTGAACATTTTTTTATTAATCTATCGAACAGAAACATATTTTCACTGATTTCATATGAAATCTGTCTTGGAACACGCACTACTGCTGTGCAAATTTGCATGGATTGCACAGCCACACAAAAAAAGTATACTGAGTCAAAAAACGATCTATATAACATTGTGTTAATATTGTTCCAGCATAGTCGAAATCCAAATTTTTGTAATTTTCTGCTTACCATTTTTTTTGTTTGACTTTGAATTTTTGGTTTAGGTTAAATTTTTTCAACTTGACTGCTAAACATCTGAAATCGTTTTTAGGGTTAAGACAATATAAAATATTATTATTACAATCACTCCATCGTTATGGTAGACAAAAAAATTGAAATTTCCAAACTTATATTCCACAAAAACGAATAGAAACTATGTAAGCGCACACATTTTGTGGACGGATTAGAAAGAATTAAATTAATCGAAAATACAGCATGTAAGTATGGAATTGAAAATAACCATGAGAGGTGTGTCTACTTCTCGCATTAAGAGGAATTAAAAAAATGGAAAATATGTTCGCCTGCATGGAACACAACACAAGTGGCAATCGTTAAGGAAATAGAAAAGAATTGGTTTCGTAGATAAACCTATTCTTTCGTTGGGCACTTCTCCCGATGGAAAATTAGCACATTCAAAAAAATTACATAATGCTCACTCTTTTGTTTATATCTGAAAATATTAATTTTTCTCT
>CAKNYM010037100.1:0-11659 GCA_932195095.1 Andricus curvator | reverse complement strand
GTTGATCTATTGCCCGTCTTGCCATACGCCCAGGGGGAACTCGAGTCGAGGCTTTGGTAGAAGCATCAGCGAATCCATGTAATTGCACAGACAGTAAGTTTTCGCTCAGTTTGTTCCATCGCGGAATTTTTAGATTTTGAAGCAAAGGTAACTCTGTATAATACTGATTCCACCGTTCTTGTACAATGCTACAATGATAATGGGCGCTAACCATCCATGAGGATCAACAAATTTGGCTATAAGAGAAAGAGCTATTCGTTTCGTAGCAACTCCAACAGGTTGAGTATTTACCGAAAATAAAAAACAGTCAGAGTTTGGACACCAACTTAAACCTAATACCTTTTTTGTTTCATCTTCATTTTTACCGAAATTGACTACCTTGTTTTCAGACATAGGTTCATTTAATTTAGTTAACCTAGGATCATTAGCTGACCATTTACGTAAAGGAAATCCTCCCTTTTCTAATAACAATTTTAGTTCCTTTTGCAGTTGTAAGTTGAAAAGGTTCTTGAAATTCGACAATATGAAGAAATAATTATGAAATACTTTTTAAGGACAATATAATTCTCATTTTCAATAGATTCATGAATATAACGATGTTAGAATGTACTTTTACTACACTTACCTTTTCATTTAAATCTCGTAAACCTTTTTCAAATATTCACTCTTCAAATCTTGCCTTTCTCTGTAATTTATTCAATAATTAAACGCACAATAGGATAAAAGCACATGATAAAATACTGGATATTAAATACGTAGGGAAACTCAAAATGATCTACCCTCCTAGACGGCAAACACAAACAATTTTCTTTGTCAGAATTTGTTATGCCGTTTTAAGGGTATGCACAAGACTTTCACGTCACCAATTCTTCCAAACGATCTTACTCGATCATAATAAGTTAATTGAATTTCATATACCAGAATTTTTACCCTGACTTATATCAGTCTTTCATTTCTTTAAGTATACGCCTGTCTGGTATGGAAAATTAATTCGGCATTAGAGGACATCTTTAATGGTTTAATCCATTTAATCGGTTCTTTCTTTCCTGAGAAGAAATAATCTTTTTCTGAGGTGAAAAGGTTCTTTATGGAAATAAAATAAAGATAATTGAAAAATGACGGTCTATGAGGGGATAACAAAAAAAAACGCAATTTCACACAAAAGCGAAAAAGTATTATGTATGACCAGCGCAAGTACTATTAAAAATCACAGCTAAGTTTGAAACATGATTACTCGTTAAAAAAAGAAGTGAGAAACTTTTCTAAAAAAACTGTTGTAAAGCTTATTAAATGCCGCGGCGAATGACCCCTAATTAAAATATTTTTCACCTTTTGAAGAGAATATACCACTTCAAAAAAATGGAAGAATTTCGCGAATTTTGTACCTCAATTTCAACTTGTGACATGACCTGGAAAAAATGTAGAAAAAATCTGAAATTTATAACACACAGCCTTTGAAGTTTTATGTTTAATTTCAGCCCATAAAATTCAAAAAATCTTTACGGGATCTTTAGATACGACTAAAAATGGCTAAGCTATTAGGGATCATTCGACGTGGAATATAATAAGCTTTCAAACGGTTTTTAAAAAAAGTTTCTCTCTCTTTTTTTCAACGAGTAATCAGGTTTCAAAGTCAGAATTGATTTTAAATAGTACTTGCGCTGGTCGTACTTACAATTTCCGACGGTAGTGTATAATCGACAGAACAAAATTCCATTCACGAGCTGAAGTCTAATAAGAAAAAGTGATTAAGTTTAATGAAAATACATGTTGACCTGAGTTGACCATGTCAAAGCTTTTCTTGAAGTCTCATATGGGAATGTGGAGATAATAAAATTATGAAAATGGCACCTGAAAAAAAAAAACGTATCTCTAAAAAAATGCAACTAAAATTATACAATTATTTGGCCATTATTTACAATGTGTTAGGAAGGAAAAATATTGTTTAAAAAATTTCTGTGTTCAGTGAAGGAAAAACTAAACCATCTTCATCCAGTTTTAAGTCTCATAATTTAAAAATTATTTTTTCGAATAATTGGAATTTTTTTAAATTTTCGAATAAACGAAACTTCGAATAATTGGTCTTTATCCAGTTGTTATTTCCATGTCTTTTCATATTTTCTGTGTATGTAGACTAGGGTGGTTCTTATTTATACTTGGTGGATTTTTTTTTGAATTTCTCTGCTTTCACCCCCCCCCCCCATTTTTGTTCGAATGTCCAAAAAAAATCTGCAAATTTGAGCAAAATCGGTTAATATTTAGGGGTGCCGCAAAGACCATGAAGTTTCCCATTGATTTAACATGGGAAAAAGTCGGCTTTTTGTAAATCTAATATTTAAATACGATAATATGTTACAAATAATTCCGTGTTTCAGTATATTGTGCAGAATTCGTCAGAGAATAAGAATCAATTATAAATTTTGAGGTTGAATAATTTTAAGACACTCTTATGGGTCCCCAAAGAAAACCCCATAAGTGACAAATTTGAATTTTACGTAATATTGCGGTTTATTGACGCTTTTTAAAAGTTTTTTAAAAATAAATAATCATTAATCTGTAATTTAAGAATACCCAGTCATTTTTTAACTAATATTCAATTGTTTAAACAATTTTAATTTGTCTAAATATTTGTTTTTTCAGTCAACTCGCGAATAATAACAATACAATAATTTGTTTGAATAGTTTCACATTAATTTAAATAATACCTATGTATTTATTCGAGCATATATTTTACCTAGAAAAAAGCAGGAGGAACATTTTATATATATTTTTGTATTTAAAAAATACAATTCTTTTATTTATTATTAATAATCAATAATAATTATATTTTAACATGTTCAAGTGGTACGTGGATGGTTTTTAATATGTTCTAAGCATTAGGTTAAAAAATAAAATGAGTATTCAGTAAATGAAAAATATCATGTTTATTTACTGAAGTCTCATTTTATTTTTTAACCTAATGCTCAGAATATATTAAAACCCATCCACGTACCACTTGAACATGTTAAAAGATAATTATTCTTGATTATAAATAATTAATAAACAAAATTGTATTTTTTAAAGTTTCAAATAAGCGCGCGAACGGCAGACAATGAAGCGCCTTATGCATCGCATCATGAAACTTCCAAGGTCTCGTGAAACATTGCAATGTTTCAAATACGGTGGCGGGAAAATTCAAACCGCATATAAGGAAAATGAAAAAATTTTTATTTTTTACTTTCAACGACTCTTTTAGAAAAGCGATTATGCATACAGTGCCAGAATTTTTAATATTTTCACAAATATCACAATTTTACTGTAGTAACACTGAGAAACACTACATTATATTTCAAAACAAGTTTAAACTTGCGGCAAAGTGGCATACCAGTACCAATCCTTGCCAGTACCTAACCTGATCTAATTTCTGCGCATGCGCATATAGAAGTTCTCTCCTTTCCCCCCAATGTTTCATGAAACGATGAAACTTTGACTGTGAAACATTTGAAAGTTTCAAGTGAAAGTTTCAATGTTTCAATGAAACGTTTCATTGTTCACAACCCTACTGACTGGACTGGCCCTTGTCGATACTTCGCTTATGGAGAGGGAAATATCGAACGCAGAATAGATCCCTTGTAAGCGCGGGCTCACTCTCGATATTTGAATACGTTCAAAATACAATAAATGCTTAAAGTAATCTAAACACATTTTAATCCTACTTCAAATCACAAAAATATTATATTGTTGTTTAATTTTTTTTTAAATTAAGTTAATGATGTGGACGAGTGACGTTTAAATTTACAATTCCGAAATTCTTCGAGATTATGCTTCGGCTGCCTAAGGGAGATTCCTCGATTTCTTCTGCGGTCATACATTCAATCGCGCCGCTGTTTATATTTAGTTTCACCCTTCTGAAAATTTTATAACTTTCTGCATATATTCCACGAAGAAAACTGTTTTTCTCCACAATTGCAAAGATGTCACCAGTAGATGTTGTTAAAACATTTAACTCTTCGTTTGATACGGACCTATAGTTATTCAGTCCAAATCCGCGCAATTGAATTGCTGTATTGGCAGGAAAAGTGTATCTTCGAACTTCGAATTGCCGGTCCATATTGGTTCGGGGAATAAGTCGGATAAATCTAAGTTCTTCAGGTCTATATCCCAATACGAGAGGATAATGTTGCGAAGGTTGCCTGAGAGGAGACCTGGACCTGACACGAAGAGAAGGTTCTCCAGGAGGAAGAGACCTTTCAGGAGAATTATGTTTATCGTGAGTAGAAGTTCCGGAACGAGGATCCACAGGAATAGGGTCGCCATTAGGTAAACAGTCGAAATGTAAACTCAACTCTGCAACAAGAAACAGAGGATTAAATTATTATTCAAGTCGACAATCATATGTTGATAGAGGGCTATTTCTCAGGTTTCCTGATCAAAAACTACACTTTTCCAGGTTGACTTTCAAGCGTTTATATCAATAATTATTTAATACTGATTGCTTTATGGCATCAATTTTGAAATAGTTGAATTTTCATGCCAAAAAGACTTTCTTAGAAGACAGTTGAATCTTCGACCAAGAATAATTAATTTTCAACATAAAATAAAACTTTTCTACCAAAAAATAAATTTTCAATCCAAACAGATGAACTTCTGTCCATAAATATAAATGTTCAATAAAACAGTTGAATTTTCCCTGGCGGAGCGGCTGAACGTAAGCGTTACGCTACAGCGTAACCATAAAGTAACCCTAAAGTAATCTTAAAGTAACGTCGAATTATAATGAATAAAAGAAACAAAATAAATGTCTAAATTGTTGCGATTATAATTGTACGTTAAAATTTACGTTAGAAGGTAATGCCGTAATTGCAATAATTTTTTTTTAGCTTTAGAACTTAAAACATACTGTCTGTGATTAAAGTCTGCTAAAGGCGACTTTAAGCGCATCTCAATAGATCTGAGTAGATGCGCTTGAAGACGCCTCTAGCAGACCTTCAATGACAGTCACTTTGTTTTTTTAATTTCTATCGCTAAAAAATAAACTTATTGTAATTACGGCATTACCTTCTAACGTAAAATTGTAACTTACAATTATAATCGCAACAATTTAGATATTTATTTTGTTTCTTTCACTCATTATAATTCGAGATTACTTTAAGATAACTTTAGGGTTACTTTATGGTTACGCTGTAGCGTAACGCTAGCGTTCAGTCGGTCCGCCAGGGTTCGACCAAAAAAGATGAATTTTTGATCAAAATAGTTAAATTTTCAACAAAATAATTAAATTTTCAACCAAAGAGTAAAATTTTGAATCAAACAAAATTAATTCTGAAACAGAAACATGATAGTAGACTTTTCAATTAAAAAGAATCAACTCTTAATCATATATATATATATACCATTAAACCATTTCCCTTTCAGGGTAGGCGTGACACTACCCGATTCGGGTAGTGTTTCTAGGTTTTTCTTGTAGTTATAAATAACTACAAGTGTGGGCTCACCACACCCACGATGTGCCAACAGCACTCATGTCAGTATTCTTGAATGGTCACCCATCCAAGTACTAACCGCGTCCAACGCTGCTTAACTTCAGTGATCTGACGAGAACTGGGTTTTTCAGCGTGGTATGGCCGTTGGCGATACGAATTTATAATTATATATATATATATATATATATATATATATATATATAATTTATAATTTTTAATACGAATTTTCAACCAAAAAATGTAACTTTGTACCAACCGATGAATTTTTAATTGAAAAATACGAATTTTCTATCCAAAAGGATGAATGATCAACAAAAAAAGTTTTCTCTCGGAAATTTTGAAGATGAAGTAAATCTTGATTTCTTGTTGAGAATTATCTTTATGGATAAAATGTATTCCGCACACATATTGTTCATTCCGAAAATGACAAAATTGTATAATAATCGTAGGAAAAAATAACTGTATCAAAACAAATAATTGGGTACTTTAAATATTGGTGCTTTCCTAAAACGCAGAAGTTTTTTTTCTGAACTGTAAATACATTTACAAATTTCCCACATAAATGTCCGAGAGTTTTTCAAACTTTGTGAATCGATTTGTCTGTCGGTTTGTCCTGTCAATATTTCCTTGGTTAAACGGAGTTGAACGAACCTCGCCTTAAGGCCCTATATCAGAATGGGTAATCGGTTCTGAATTTTGAGGCCGCACGGTTTAATATTTTTGTATAACTTTTTGCATACGTCATCTACATACTCATATCTCGAAGCACACGGAGCCGGTTTCTCGATAAAATGTTTATATTTTTTCAATTAATCAAAAACGTAAGAACAGTAGCAGTGACGCTCAGTTTTAGCTGTCTCTGCATTTTCGCCGCGTGCCTGTGGACCCTTGTCAAACGCCAGGAGGCATATATCCCGAAGCGAGTCGAATTTTGAAGGGTGGATTTCCGAAAGGATGGAATCACAATTTTTAAAACGTTGTAGGAGAACCAAAAACGTTTTCTAAAATAAAATTTCTTATTAAGGTCAAAATAAATAAATACGTACTTAGAAGATATAAATCTGTACTCAATTGACAAATGGGAAAAAGAAGTACTTGTTATGAATTTTTTGTGAATGAAGGTATAGTCGCCTCTTAAAGAATGTTCAGAGAATAATTTCCATCCAACAACTTTCAATTTGGACCCCCCAATCCATTTTTATAGTGTCCGGAAAATGCCCCAAAAATGGAAAATAGCATCTTTCTATCAAATTCATGCTAAAGACGGTATTTTTTGGAATTTTTTTAACATGAATAATTTTTAATCTATAAGTGAAGGGTTTCCAATTATTTTTCAAATAGCTTTGAATTGTTTAAACAATTATCATTTGTTTAAACAATTTTTTCACCCTGTAAGTCGTGAAAAGTTATTATCTTTCGGGATAAATGATATAAAGTTGATGAATGTCAAGAGTAGTACTTCTTGTTTAACATAGTTGGTAATTATTTAAACATTTTTCTTCAGTTTAAACAATTATTTCTCCTCAAAATCCTAATAACTTATTATTTTCTGAAACTAATGTTACAATTAACGAATGTTGAGTGTAAGATCTTTTTCAATGATATTTGATAATTATTCAAACAATTTTCATTTGTTTAAACAATTGTTTCTTCTGTGTATCATGAAAAGTTATTTTCTGGAATTAATGACACAATTAACAGATTTAGATAGTAATATATTTTCTTCAGGATATTCAATAATTTTTTTAACAATTTTCATTTTCTAAGACAATATTTATTTGTTTAAACAAATTTTTCTCTGTAAATCGTAAAAATATATTATTTTATGGAATGAATGACACAATTAAAGGATATTTTTTGATGTTACGGTTGTCAACCAGATAAATGTATTAAGTAAATTGATGTTAAGTGTTTTGTGTCTACTGGTCAAAAATCAATATTTTTTTAGATTGATTTTTAATTTGTGAAAAAATTGTCTCTATCTCCGCTGGGATCCGAACCCAGGTCTTTCAGATAGAGACAACTTTTTCACAACTTAAAAATTCAAAATCAATATTCAAAAATATTAATTTTTGACCAGTAGACAAAAAACACTTAACATCAATGTATACAATTAAAGGATGTTGAGAGTAATATTTATTTTTTATGGATATTTAGCAATGTTTCAAACAATTTTCCTTTGTTTAAACAATTTTCTTCCTTGCAAATCGTGAAAAGTTACTCTTTTCTGTAATTAATGACACAATCAATATAAATATTAAATTCATTTTTTCTATAATTCGCGAAAAAGTGCCAGTTTTTCCACCTGTTTTTGGTGTAAAAAGTGATCGATTTTTGGTCGATGACGTGGCGCATGCGCAGTGCCGACCTTTCCGGGCAACAGTGACAAAAGTAGACAGATGCAGTGGAAAAAGTAAATGGACAGTGATAAAAGTGAGGCACAGTGACAAAAGTAAATGTTATTTCGGGTGGGTTCGTGCTGCCTCGGGTGTACTCGTTCATCGTGCGCAGCCAACTTCATTCTATTTTCCGACTGTCGTCCCTAACCTAAAATAAATTTCCTGAAAAGTCTCGAGTCGTGTATTTTGTATGTACTTTTGTCACTTGGCTAAAGCAAAAAAACACCGTCAGTTTCTCCGAAAATACTGTGCTTGGTTTTTTTCACGAAAAATCGGAAATTTTGAAGCCCTCAACTTCATGGACCAAATATTCAATAGTGAGAAACAGCTTATTATTACTGCCATATTATTGCCATGGTTTTGATAATTGACATTGTCATTGTTGCGTCAATCGACATAAAAATCGCCTTCTTTTTACACAAAAAACAGGTAAACAAAAACTAGCACTTTTGCACAAATTATAGAAAAAGTATGGTGTCCCACACATTGAAAAAGCGACGATTTAAAACTCGAGTGATAGCCACCCTCGCTCCGCTCGGGTAGCTAACTTCACACTCGTTTTAAATCTCTCGCTTTTTCAACTTGTAGCACAATATACTAAAATTCATTTGCTTTAAAAAAAGTAAGGTCCTTTTTCTTCTCAATATTACTTCTATGTTCTGTTTCATTTATATGCTTTAGGAAAGACCTACGTGCAGATTATTTTCAATTCACAGATTCCATTCATCTACGGGGATGATTTTAGGAAAAAAGACTGTTGTTTGCTTATAGCAATTGAATTTAATTATTTAAAAAAATTGTTACTGTTTCAGCAATATATGGTATTCGTTCTAAGATAAGGAAATACATACTAGATACTAAGGGGCATAGTGTGAGAGACTTGAGAAAAAAAGACTTTTCTCCACCTTCCTTGTGAAAAGACACAAGTGAAAGATTATTAATTGTTTAAATAATTGCTAAATATCTTAGACAAAAAAAAGTACTCCTAGCATTCATTAATTGTGTTATTAATGGCAGAGAATAATATTTTCTTAAGATTCACGGGGCAAAAAATGTTTAAATAAATAAAAATGGTCTAAAAAATTAAAATTGTTTCAAGAATTACTGAATATCCTGAAGAAAAAAATATAACTTTCTGAATATGTTAATTGTGTCATTAATTCCAGAAAATAACTTTTTGTAATTGTCACGACTTACAGGGGAAAAAATCGTTTAAGCAAGTAATAATTTTTAAATAATATAAAAATATTTTTAAAAAATTGGAAACCCTTCACGCATGGATTAAAAATTATTATAAAAGGGGTTTGGGGGGGGGTCCAAATTGAAAGTTGTTGGGTGGAATTATTCCTTGAACATTCTTCAAGAGGTGACTATGCTTTAATTCAAACAAGTTTATAACAAGTACTTCTTTTTCCCATTTGCCAATTGAGTACTGATATATATCTGCAAAGTACGTATTTATTTATTTTGTCCTTAATAAGAAATTTTATTTTAGAGAACGTTTTTGCTTCTCCTACAACGTCTTAAAAATGATGTTTGCATCCTTTCGGAAATCCACCCCTCAAATATTCAGATTGGGGAAAAAGTTGTTATCTATCCAGTCTGTTTTTCGTGTATGGAATTTCCATACATATCAGTTAATTCATAAATTTTTAAACAAATCGGTTGAATATTGTAGGGTCCAGGTCGACTGAACTCCTCAATATGATACATTTTTCATGTTTTATGAATCTTCTGCGTCCATTTACTAAAAAATTAACAGTGTATATGCACAGAAGTTATTTACTCCCTGCAGATTTCCATTATTACTGCAAATATTAACCGATTTTCATGAATCTTTTTTAGACTTTCTTGTATTTATATAAGCTAACTAATTCTGCTCATTAAAGTTAAATGAATACATGATTTGATAATGTCAGTCTTCCTAAACAGCCGTAATCTCATAACAATGAAAGGGTCATTCTTTCCGATAATTCGACTCGCTTCGTGATATATGCCTCCTGGCGTTTGACAAAGGAAAAGGCACGCGGCGAAAATGCAGAGACAGCTAAAACTGAGCGTCACTGCTATTGTTCTCACGTTTTTTATTATTAAATAAAATATAAAAATTTTATCGAAAATCCGGCTCTGTGTGCTTCGAGATATAATTATGTAGATGACGTATGCGAAATGTTAGACAAAAATATTCAACCGTGCGGCCTCAAAATTCAGAACCGATTACCCATTCTGATAGAGGGACTTAACCATTCAATGCAATATACCGAAACTTGCATTGCCAGTTTCAGGAAATCTTCACCTTTCAACCATTTTTCGATAGGACCTGTCATTTCTGTTTTATTTGTCGAAAATACTAAAAAAAAATCAAGATTCAAATTTTAAACCAAACAACGCAAAACACGAGAAAAAGTCTTAAGGAGAAATTATAGCTTTTAAAAAATCCTACAAAATTTCCTTGGACCATTTTTTTATAGGACTTGTCATTTTGGTTCTATTTATTGAAGAAACTGCTCTTTGGTTAAAAATTTAACTATTTTGCTGTAATTTTTGTTCAAATTAATTTTCTTCACTGAAAATGTAATTATTCCATTTGTGGTTGAAAATTGATATTTTAAATTGAAAATTAATCTTTTTTAGTTGAAAATTCATGTATTTTGTTAAAGGATTGTTTTTATAAGTAAAGTGTTTTTTGGTTGAAATATTAGCTATTACATGTTTCGTTGAGAATTAATTTCGTTGTTGAAAAATCAACTGTTTGGTTTGAAGTTGAACTAATTTGTGAAAAATTAATTTTTGTTATTGTTAAAGATTCATCATTTTAGTTAAAAATTCAAACGTTCAGTCGTAAATAAATTTTTTTGTTGGAAATTCATATTTTCGGTTTTAAAATTCAACTCTTTTATAGAAAATTAAACTCTTTTGGCTGGAAAACTCAACCATTTTGTAGAATGTTAAACTATTTGGTTGGAAATGGACTTTTTTGATCAAAATTCATATTTTTGGTTGCAAATTCAACTATTTTGATAGAAAATAAAACTATTTCATGGAAAATTAAACCATATTGTTGAAAATTCGTTTTTTTTGTAAATGATTTGCGGTTAGCTTAAAAAATATATTTAAAATTATATGCCGATATATTATATTATTATATTCACCAATATAATTGAAGATAACCGCCAAGGATAAGACTAGAGGACGAGCAACCTTCATCTTTTCTAATTAAAAGAAAAACTGATTAATATATTAAGGAAGAATTTTATTAGCAATGTAGCTAATGAATGTTCTAGTGCTTCTTTTGATTATATGTAAGACGTATATCCTATAGTCGTTATCTCATAAAATAAAGGCGCCAAGCTTGTCCTTCTGAGATATTTACATTTCATTAGTCAGTTTCTAGAAAGAACATTTTATTACCATAATTTGTTAAAACTCATATCAAAATTTATATGGCGACATGTGTATAACTGGATGAGGGCCAAAAATAAAATTTTACAGGATGAAAAAAAAAGTTTTCTGCGATATTTTGTAATGCTGTACAGGATCGCCAGAAGTCAATTACTTCAAATACTTCAATTACTTCAATTTTAGATATATTAATTTAATTGTGTTACAATAATGACTTGATGAAAATTATAAAGAGACCGGGGAGAGGCTAACTAGCTGATCCAAACGGGCGGGTTATATAGGGCAGTATTGATTAGCACTTCTAGAAACTTCTATCAGTAATACAGGCTACAGAAAGTACCAGAAAGTACATACGCAATTACAGGTGTACATTGTATTGATTAGTACATTGTATTA
>CAKNYM010037099.1:0-13434 GCA_932195095.1 Andricus curvator | reverse complement strand
GCCAACGGCCATACCACGCTGAAAAACCCAGTTCTCGTCAGATCACTGAAGTTAAGCAGCGTTGGACGCGGTTAGTACTTGGATGGGTAACCATTCAAGAATACTGACATGAGTGCTGTTGGCACATCGTGGGTGTGGTGAGCCCACACTTGTAGTTATTTATAACTACAAGAAAAACCTAGAAACACTACCCGAATCGGGTAGTGTCACGCCTACCCTGAAAGGGAAATGGTTTAATGGTATATATATATATATATATATATATTTATAACTATCTTCTCCTATAGTTATGCTAGATAGTTGCTGTTTTTTCTGAAATTTGTTACTTTTTGTCCACTTTTTACTTAATGAGTTAGTAATTAATGCAAGGTAACAAGCATGATTGTTCAGACAATTTATTATTGTTTATAGATATCTTCTCTTAGAGTAATGCTAAAAAGTGCAGTTTTTTGTCAAATGTTCAGTTTGAACTTTTGAATAGTATTCCATTTTTTTCGAAATGACGTATTTTTACTCTTCTGACAATGTTTTAAAAATATTAATTTAAAAAAAGGCTATCTTACAGTAGAGAAAAAAACAAAGGATTGGATAATTAGGAATAAGTGGGAGGAATGAGTATGTAAATAACCTGTAAACATTTTGTTTTGAATAACAACCCAAAGGTTAGTAAAGAGCCTAAAACAAAAATTTGGAACGAGCAGCCCGTCCCCACCCCTCCGCTGAAGAAAAAAAGTTGCCATCGATGATAATTACATATATAAACAAATTAAAAAGGTTTTATTCAAGTGAGTTATTTCTATTAAGCTATATGTATAATCTAAAAGCAGATAGTAATAAACAATAATACATTATTTAAACAAATAATTGATTACCTTGAATTAATTATTACCTCACCCTGGTTAAATGATTGACAGAATGTTGGAAATTTCAGAGAAAACTGTCACTTTCTAGCATTGCTCTAAGAGAAGATAGTTTTAAGCAATCATAATTTATTTACACAAATACTTGGTTTACAGCCAAAACATATTAATATTAACAGTTGCATTTCCAACCAAAAATGATTAAATTCTTATTGAAGAAGATAAATTTTCAAACCAAAATGACGAATTTTTAACAATATAGTGAGCAACATAATTATTAAAAATAAATGACTTTTCCTATTTCACACAAACAATGCTCAGGTAATTTCAACATTTTAAATAGATTCTTAACTACGAAAATTGGTTAAATAATTCGAAATGGGAAACAAATAGATATTTAAACACGTCCAATTAAAATATGATTTAAACAAGTATTTGTACACTTAATACTGATAAACGAAATCACAACATTAATAAAACACCATGATTTACACATTCTTAGAAAAATTTTTTTTTAACAATTTGCAATTGTTTCAACAATAAATAACTGTCTAAAAAATTAAGGGGAACGTTCATAAACAAAAAGATACATAAGAATATCCAAATTTGTGTAAAAATTTTAAAGAAATACGTTTTTGTTCAAATTTTCTTCAATGAGATATGTGTTTAAACATATATGCAATCAATTGTTAAAAAAATTCAAATTGTTTAAATAATTCAAAATTAGTTAAAAATGAGTGTGAATTGAAAACTTATCCATTCATGATTATTTTTGCAAAACGATTTGTTCAATGTGATCATTAACATTACTAATACATTACGTGAAAATTTCAATTAGCACTTATGGGGGATTCTTTGGGGCCCCATAAGAGTGTCTTAAACTTTCATTATATTGCAAATTATATACAATTTTTATTCCCTGATGTATTATGAACAGGGTCCGGTATTATAAGTTACGCCGGCAATATATTTTCGCATTTAAATCACACATAAAAGAAAAATGGCCTTTTTTACATGTTAAATCAATGGGGAACTTTATGGTCTTCCGGACACGGGCTAGTGTTAACCAATTTTGGTTAAATTTGGGGATGTTTTTTTTTAAGCATTCGAAAAAAACTAGGGGGGTAACACCAAACATTTATGATTTTGAAAAATAAGGACCACCCTTATATACACCTGAATTGAAGTATACAAATAAATCAATAAAAGTTCAAAAGTCAGTTCAACGATATCAAAATTACAAATTTGATTACTTATTTTAAGACTGCCTAAAAAGTTGACACATTGTCCATGTTTGGTCTCTTTTTACACTTTTTTAGAAAAATTGTGTTCTACTTTTTTCTGAAGTATTGCATTTTTTTCTAAATTTGTTTTAAAAGCGAATAATTTAACTTGGTTAAAATAAAGAATAAGAATTAAATGTTTTAATAGCAGTACTGCAAAATTTGAAGTCATAAAGCTCATCAATATGTTACCATTTCAAATTGGAGAATATTATAATTATATTAAAGAAATAATTTTAGAAGGAAATTGCAGAGTGAAAGCGTTCGTACTTGAATAACATACATTCAGATTGAATACTTTAAAATTGGAAATTTAAGTTCAAAGTATTTAAAATTAACAAAAAACGTTTTAAATTAAATAATAATAATAATAATTTAGACGATTCAAATGTTTGAAATTCAACAATTTTTAATTTTAAACAATTTCAAATTTAAATCGATGATAAAGTCCGGAAGATCAAATTAAAAGACATGATAGCTGAGCAATGATCAATGCATCATTTTGAAACTGTCAAATTTTAATTGCTCTAAATTTGGAAAAAATGGTCCTACGGCGTCGAATATTTTTTATTACTTTTTTTTTAATTTCCTTATGGGTTTCAAAATTATTATAATTTTTGTTTATGTACAGTTTTTGGTATTAAATGCTAATGAAAAATTAAAATAAAAAAATGATAACTTTTTTTGATATTAGAATTTTTTCAACATTAGTCAAAATTACATTTTTTAAGATTCAGTCAATTTATATTAAAAATTTTTCAATGAAATTTAACCAAATTGAAAAAATGAAATTTTTCTCATTAAAAAAATATGCTATCTTAAAAATTGTATTTTTGTTCATTTTAATTTTTTATTAGCATTTATTACCAGAAACTGTACATAAAAAAATTACCATGATTTTCGCACCTATGAGGACATTTTTCAATTCTCAAAATAAAAATTTGTTGATTTCATTGTGACACTTTGGGCCCATTTTTATTTCAAAAAGACATAAGAGTTTTTTATTTGTAATAATACGTAGCAAATTTTTAGGATTTGGCAATTTTTGATTTTCAAAAGTTCAAATGTTCAATTTTAGATTGTAAAAACCCTTAATAGAGAATTAAAAATTCTTGAAGTTTCGCCTTGAAATGAAATTAAATAAACGTAAGGACCTCACAATTTTGAATTGTACAGCATTGACTTCTTAAATCTAAAATTGTTCAGTTCACAGAAAAAACTGGGGGTTCACTAATGTTGCGGCTCAAATAAAAGTTGGTATCCTTTCGAACTTGAGCTCCAATAGATACCTGCAGATACCAAAAAGGGTTCGTTTAGAGCGCACTTGAAAAGAACAACATAAAGGCGCATTCACAAACCAACCGTTTGCAAAGTCGGGTTGGTAATTTCGCGATTTACAGAATATGTCGGTAAAGCAAACACAAACGATATTATTATTTATTATGCGTACAATTTTCGGAAAAAGCAAACTGTTTACCCTTCTAGAAATAATTAATTGAAAACAATTCAGAATGATAGAAAGAAATTTGAATTGTTTCTAATCGTGTTTCTTAATCGTGTGTGTACGAATGGGAAAGATTCAGTGTTGCAAAGTTTCAATCGTTGCCAATAGGACCAATCGGTACTAGGATTTTGAGGTTATGAAGTGGCAATTTCATGGCAGCACTTTCGTCTCGCGGGAATTATTCGAAAACGTTTATTTACTTTTTTTTCGAGGCAACACATTTTAAGCAATATGTTCATGAAAAAAAATTAAATAAATGTTTTGTAACAATTTCCGCGAGCTGAGAGAGCTGTCATCAACAAATTCGCCAATGAAGTGAAGTTTTTTCATACAATTATTCATTTAATTGTCTATAATTTTGTATAAAAAAATGTAATTTATTATATAAATTACTTAAAATATTTTAGGTAATTATTTTTTTTAATGAAAATGTAACTATTATTCCAGTTGAATATTCCATAATTTTAGTTGAAAATTCATCTCTTTTTTTTAACTTTCTTTTTTTTGCCTATGAATTTATTTATTCAATTTTTGGTAGAATAATTATCTTTTTTATTTGGAAATTCGTCTTTTGGTAGAAATTCATCTTCTTGGTCCAAAATTCAATTATTCTAGTTAAAGATTCATCATTGCAGTAAAAAAAATGCATCTATCTGGTTTAAAATTCAACTATTTCAGTTAAATATTTAGAATTTTATTTGAAAATTCATCACTTCGTTTCTTTGGTTAAACATTAATTTCTTTAACTTGATATATAATTATTTAAGTTTTGGTTGACAATTTATCTTTTTTAGTAAAAATTAATTTTTTTGTCTGAAAATTCAACTATTTCAGTTGAATATTCATTGTTTCAATTGAAAAGTTTTATGTTTGGTTTTAAATTAATTTTTTTTTCACTTAAAACGTTACTATTCCATTTTTGGTTGAAAATGATTCTTGTTTTAGTTCAAAATTCAACTATTTGGTTGAAAATTTGTCTCCTTTAATAAAAAATTTTACTATTTTGTTAAAAATTCATGTATTTTGTTGAAAAATTGTATTTTTTGTACAAAATAATTCTTTTTATTTGAAAATTAATCTTCTGGTTTAAAAATTCATCTTTTTGGTCGAAAATACAAGTGTTCCAGTTAAATATTCATAATTTTAGCCGAAAATTTATTTTTTATTTTGTTTAAAATTTAACTATTCAGTTAAAGATTCATAATTTTATTTGAAAATTCATCATTTTGATTGAAAAGTTTAACTATTTCATTTTTTTGTGAAAAATTGATATTTTTAGTGGAAAATTCAAGTATTTTTTGAAAATTCATTTATTTTGCAATGTTTTGTTCTGCTGTGTTAAAGGATGTACAGAGTGAACGTCATGAATTAAAATAAATTTTTGCGTTTTACGGCAAATATGAATATGTTACTTTTATTTGACCGGGAAAATTGAAAAACTTGACCGGGAAAAACCGGGAAATAACCGGGAATTCGAAATTGTCCGCCGAATCGCCACCCTGAAAATTTATGTGCTTGCGGAAGGAAAACCAGTTGTTCTGATGATTCCTGCATGTATTTAATACAATTTTGAACTATTGCACCTGTAAATATCACAATTTTTAATTTTTAAATTTAAAAATAGTTCAATCTGTAACAGTTTTTAAATAATTCAATCTTCAAGTCCATTTCTGTCAATTATCGTGTTTTTCGCTGTATATGTTTTTTTTTGAAATTATCATATGTGTAAATTAATTTTTTATGATAAATCATCAGTTTAGAATCAAACAAATTAATTTTCAGATCACAAAATAGACTTTTAGAGTAAAAGGTAAATTAATTCTTTGATTTTACTCTTTACAAATGAATTATTGATTTTAAATTCAAAAGAAGGAAGACTTTTCTTCACAAATGTCAATTCTGAATAATTCATAATATTTTTTGTACTTTAAAATTATTAAACAATAATTATAATAATAATATTATAATAATTATGTTGTAAAAAATTGATTTGCATATTTTATCATTTCAAATAAGCCCGCGATCAACATGCAGTGAGGCTGCTGGTGCGGCGCATGCGCATTAAGACTTTAAAAAAATTCGTTTCTGTACAGTCAAATTGGTTATCTATTTTTATATTTTATGTTAATATTATAAAACAAAGGAAATTTTGTTTTTGCAACGAACCTACAGCACTTCTAATAATATATATTTGTACTTTTAAAAAGTAACATGTCGAAAAGTTTCTTGCATATGAATAAGCCTTTATGTTTACAAGCTTGTTACATAACCTGCAAATTACATCTATCAAGTCATTATATCTATTTTAATTACGGTAATATGTTGTACCTTCATTGTCTTCATGAAGTCATGTCCATCAGAGTTTGATTACATGTGTGCTTTCAGGTAAAAATTGTATTTTTAATTAAACAAAATGTCGAAGTGGGCAAAGCGAAAAATAGGTTCTTTAGAAATAGGCTCATTTACAATTAGGATCCTTTAGAACCCCAACTGAGGTATCATTTAGAGCTCATTTATCGTTTTGGGTTCCTTTTCAGCAAGTGGGGTTCATTTTTGTTGCAGCTCCTTTAGAACCAAAAATGGGTTCTAATGGAAACCCCAGTTTTTTCTGTGTATACATTCCATTAATTCTTTAGATTGACTCGAAACTCATTTTACAAATAAAATTATTAAAAGGTTACAAATTTGCTGCGTCAATAATTCTTTTTCGCTGATAATTGTAATTTAATAATGCGCTAAAAAATTAAAACATTTCGAATCAATGTGCAAACTGTAAATCCTTTCAGGTTAATAGACACTATTTTATTTCTAATAGGAAGCTTTAATATATGAACAATTGTACAAAAAATGAAATTAATAATTGGAAACCAACGTTTTCTAAATAAATATATTTGACGTTTTACTTACTATGTTTCTTTAATTTTCTTTTTCAGATGATAAGTTTTTAATTTTTTCATTACTCAAAAAACTTGGAATAAAGAAGAAGCCTGTAACCTTTTTGACTTCTGATATTAGTTTCCGTAAAAATAATGCAATTGCTTAAATCTATTACAATGACAATTCTTTAATGTCAAGCATGTGTAGAGTCTTTAACCTTGTTAGTTTACTATATAAAAAAGTCAGAATGATTTCAAATATGATAAAATTGTTATGACTTTCCACTTTTTAAATCCTTCAAAACTGTAAACTAAACATTTTTTAATCATGTTGATGAGCTTTCAGCTTGAAACTTTCAACATCAAAATTATTTCAAACTGGAATCGTTTAAAATTAAAAAATCTTAAATTGAAAACATGCATTGAAACATTGAAAATGGTTTGATTTAATTTTTGAATCTTTTCAAGTTGAATTCTTTGAAAATAATTATATTTTATAGTTGAAAAATAATAAAAATCGATGATTAGTTAAATAATTCATTTCAACCTGAAACGTCCACAATTGCCTGAATGAACGTTTGAAATTAAAACGTTAACTAATTGTGAATCTGAAATCGAAGTCTTTGATATTAAACTATATTATTAATTAATAATATTTTTTTATTATTTAATATTAAGTCATATATAAAACAATATTAAATTTCTATAAATTAATTAATTTTACAACTTAAAAATGGACCATTTTCTAATTTATAGCTTTTAAAAAAATTAATAGCTTTCATGAATAAAATAAAAAAATGTCTTTTCTTTTTTAAAAATTAATAGTTTTATGTTTAGAAAAATGAAAATTTGGAAGATTCCCCGAATTCCTGCAAATCTCTCAATACCTTGAATTCTCTAAAATCCTTGATTCCTCTGAATTCCCTGAATTTCTGAAATAGTCTGAATTCCTAAAATTCTTTAAAATCCCTTAGAGCCCTGAAATCCTTGAATTCTCTTAATTCCTCACATCTCTAAATTCCTTAAATTGTGTGAAATCCTTGATTTCTCCGAATTCCCAGAATTTCTTGTATTCTCTGAATTATCTGATATCATTGAATATTCGGATTTCTCTGAATTCCCTGAATATTATAAGTTCCTGAAATTCCAGGAATTCTTTAAATACCCTGAATTCCATCAAACCTTCTGAATTCTTTGAATTCTCTGAATTTTTAGAATTTCTTGAATTCGTTTAGTTCCTCTAAATTCCTCTGAATTGTTTGCATTTTTTAAAGTCCTTAGAATTCATGGAGTTCTGAATATACTCGAAATTCCGCGAATTCAAGAAATTCACATAATTTAGAGAATTTAGATAACTCCAGATATATCTGAGAACTCGGAGGAATTAGGAAGATTTCAAAGAAGTTGAGAATTTAAAAGGATTAGAAAGCGTTTCAAGAAATTCAAAAGAATGAAAAATCATTATAAACTGAATATTTTTTAAGTAGATTTATGATTTTCCAATACCCTTTCTACATTAATCTATAAAAAATATATAAAATTTGCTTAAAAAATGAAACCATGCCTCTCGAATTATTTTTATAAGGTGATCAAACCGTACAATTTTTAAATTGGAATAATAGTAATCTTTTTTTATATTTTTTTATTATTAATTGGCAATGCAATGTTTCCTTCGCGCTACAGCACGCGTATAATATTGCTAGTACACAAATATAAAACATTCTCTTATATTCATATTCCTTAAAACACGAAAAAAGTTGACCGTCTTAGAGGATGATTCGTTTAAATTATGAAAACCTATTCCATGTGAAGGAACGATGGAACAAACAAAAACTCCTTGAGATGTGCGAAAATTGATGCTTTATAAAAACGGTTTCTTTACGTGAGCAATGTTAATAGCAGCACTATTAAGATAATTTTTAAAATTTATTTACCACGATTTTCTGAAATTTAAAATCAATAGCTTCTTAATTTGCAGAAGCCCGTTTCTATTAACCACGAAATTTGGGTAAAAGTAGCCAAATCAACGATCTGGGATATTCATCATGACATTCCCGTATAAATAGTCGACCCAATTATCTGCACTAATCATTCCGAAGTTTCGGAAAGAGTATCCCGCCGTTTTCACCCAGCTATGAATACGGAAAATGTTATTCCATATAAAAAATAGTACTTTTTATGAATTTATATTGCATTCAAAAAGTTGAATATTCTAAATTGAATAACTTTGAGTACAAAATGAATAATATGTAATAAAATGAACACAAAATGTCCATGAGAAAAAACGCAACAAAAAAACAATACATTTTTGTATGCTCTTTTTATTACAATTTATTGTTTTGTAGAAATTTTCTGTACATTGAATCTATGATAAACAATTAAAAAAGCGACACTAAGGGAAGGGGTTAGGAGTGTAACTAAATATATTTCTGTGATTGGTCACAGGTGCGCCCCCCCCCCCCCCCCGCAAAACATTGGAAAGGGGTCGGAGTGCAGCTAAAAGTATATATGCGACCTGTCGCATCAGGGTGCCTTCCCGTCCGTCTTGAAGATTTTATGGTTCCATGATGCCATGATGATCAATGAGAACAGAATATTTTCACTAGGACTTAATTATACACGCTCAAATGAAAGATTTTTTTTTCTCTCAAATAATTCAATAAAAGGCTAGGATATATGATAAAAAGTTTATTGAATATCCATGCATCAATTCAACGCCTCCATTAAATATGAGTATATATTCCGACAGAACCGTCTATGAAACTATATGTAATTTGTGCCGATTATGAGTTCATATGTATACTACTTAATTAACTTTTTATCCTCATAATTACTTCCTAAGTTCCGTCAATCAGTATGTTAGATAGCAATAGTAATAATAATATGTAATAATGAGCATTATCTGATTTCTCAACATACTAATGATTCAATAATAACCAAAGAAAAAATTGATTCTTGCCATTACAAAGATTTTGTATGATTTTCACTGATTAGGTGCAACTTATAATGATAATTCAATTCTTTTTACACTAAATTACTATGTATTAATAAAACATTAAATAAACAAAATGATCAACAGACTTCGCACATCGTGAACATAATCTCTAATTAATAAAAAACGATATTTCTTATTTAATGCAAGACAGTATAATTATTTTCGACAATTACGGTTCAACTGTGATTCTTAAAATGAAACGTATGTACTAAATTTTTGCTGCTATATTTTCAAATAACTTTCTTTTCAGCCGAATATTCTAATTCTTTCTAATCCTGATCTTTGTCAATCACACGTCGGAATCATGAGAATAATTTTTCTTCATCTAACCTCTGGCGACATAAATTTATGTCGGCAGAGGTTAGAGTGAGTAATTATGAGAGTGAGATGAGTCACTCGATGAGAAGAAATTAGTCGCAATCCACATGTTGACCCTTGGCACATTCTCATTGTCATACTTTAAACATCCTGATTTTAGTGAAATTCCAGGCACTTTGACCACCTTTTAGGCCCTTCTTCATACTTTTAAAACACGTTTAAATGATAAATACAACAATAGGTTATGCTTACTGTTTACACTTTCAATCGATAGCATTGAAAAAATATTGAAACTTATGTATTTGAAACAACTTTCCTTTTGTAATTACATTAATCTTTAGTGCCCTTTCAATTTAACTGTGCAAAAATACTTAAAAATGTGCAAAAAATCCATTAAGCAAGATCAACATTTTTTATTAATTAGAAAATATATGTCACGTATAAGATTTACTAAAAACATAGCGCTGCTTATGAAATTTTCAATTTAGTGAATTTAATTTAGCGATATATTATGTTATATAAAATTATGCTTGTGTATTATATTCATTATAATTTCTTATTTATTGCTAGTTCTAGTACACAATAGGCTTCCGAGAGTATTTAATGAAGAGAATTTAAACAAATAATTATATTTTTATATCTTTAAATTATTATATATTTTTTATGCATGTTTTAACTCACTTAATTCATTTTGTACATTTTCAAACAAATTTTGTGCTACTTTTTATAAAATGAACATTTTTCGGGAAACAAAAATGATTTCGGAGTACTAACCTGAAAGCATCATTTTACATTGGTAGTAACGAGTTACTACCGAACACTGGTGGGGACCCCATAGGGTACCCTGAGACTTGTTTATAGAAACGCTGGTTGAATGAAAGAACTGCGTTGTTAAACACAGTTCTTACTGCGACTAAAATTTCATTTTTTCATATTCTGGTAAAATTATTACTTTCATTGAACTTCCCTTCTAAGCAATCTGTAACTAAATCTAGTAGTATGTTTTCAAACAATGAAACAACATCCAATCATACTTAAGAAGTTGCCTGAGATAAAATTTGGCTTTTTTAAACTTGAATTTCTTTAAGCACGTCCCCACTTTTCGTACTTTAGCTTGTGGTATAATAGCTTTTTTTAAGGGTAGAATACGCGTAAACGGTAGTTTATCTGAAGAGTTTTCGATCCGCGATGGTCTGAAACAGGGCGATGCACTTTCGTGCGTCCTTTTTAACTTAGTTTTAGAATACGTGGTTAGGCAAGTGCAGGCGAATCCGACCGGTGCTACCCTCAATGGGGTAATACAAATTCTTGGATATGCGGATGATCTCGACGTACTAGGGGATGATAAAGAAACGGTAGCTAAAAATGCAGAAATCTTGATCGCAAAAGCCAAAGAGATTGGCTTGGAAGTTAGCGAATCGAAGACAAAATATATGACCGTCGTCAGGTCCGGACAAAGTAATCAAGACGGGGATCTAATGGCCGGAAATATGAAATTCGAAAGGGTTAACGAGTTTAAATACCTCGGGTCTATTATAACTAGCGAAAATAAGATTAAAACGGAAATCAATGCGCGGCTACACGCTGGCAATGGGTGCTATTATGCAGCAAACACGCTACTAAAATCGCGATCGCTATCTAGAAACATCAAAGTAAGAATTTACAAAACGATAATAATGCCGGTCGTCATGTACGGGTGTGAAACGTGGGCGCTGACGAAAGGAGAAGAGAATAGGTTTAGAGTTTTCGAGAATAAAGTACTTAGAAAAATCTATGGTCCAAAAAGGGACGAAGAGACCGGCGAGTGGAGAAAACTGCATAATGATGAGCTGCACGCTCTCTACGGGTCAGCAAATATTAATAGAGTAATGAAAGCGCGTAAATTAAGATGGGCGGGGCATGTAGCAAGAATGGGCAATGAAAGAACAGTGGCGCAAGTTTTAAGAGGGAGGCCGACTGGTAAGAGACCCCTAGGCAGACCGAGAAACAGATGGGAGAAAAATGTAAGGGATGATCTAAAAGAACTAGGACATGATTACCTAAACTGGATGGAGAATGCACAAGACAGAGATGTGTGGCGGTCTCGGGTAGATGAGGCAATGAACTTTCGAGTTCGAACTGCTAATCTATAATAATAATAATAATAGCTTTTATTAGAACTCTTTTGGAGGATAGGGAGGGCAGAACTCTGATCAGAACTACAAAAATTATTAAAATTGTAAAATTCAACAGTTTTGGGTATCTTCAAAGTAGTGTGGCTTTTTGAATTTTGTTTTAATCGAAAAGTGTTATACGTATTTTCTATCAAACTCTTGGCGGGAGAACTCTATTTAGAACTCGTGGAACTCTTATTTTAATAATAATTATAATAATTTTTTAATTCAAAATTTTTAGGTCTGTTAAAACTGCTGTAGCTTTTTAGATTTTGCATTGATCGAAAAGTAGTGTAAGATTGAAAATCAACACAATTCGCTTAGAAACTTTCCTTTGGATAAAGTATTCCGTATTAAACTAAAACATATTTTCTCAGTAGTTCTCTGTGAAGGTAAGTTTAATTTGTATAAATAGGCCTAGATGCTTCAACTATAAGTTTCTGAGCTATTGGTTGCAATATATTAAACCATATATTGAGGAGTTCCATCTCTGAGTAACGTAACATATCGCAAATCGATAAGGAAGCGATAGAGTTTACCAATATAGTAAATAATATGCGGTAAACCCTCTTCAAATCGCCACCAACAGCGGAGCGCACAGGTAGCACAGGTAACACCGGAGTGGGGACTTACCTGGCTACCAGAGGGGTGAGCTATTCAATAGCCGCTCCCGACAAGAAAGCTCGTCTTTTCCCCGATGCGTCGGCTAGAGCACCAGCTCTAAGGGAATAACTGCGGTTACCCCTTAGAGAACTAATAGGTTTTCTGAATTAGATGCGCGTTGCGATTCTCTATGCTTAGTTATCAGGAAGGATAGAAAGGACGTGTAGTCCAAAAAGAATCTTACTCGAAGTAAGAGAGGATTCTCTCATAATTAGAATTGTGCACACAATTGTAGATGTTTACATAACAGTCGTGTTATCTTGTCAGACGGCCATACGACAAGGTATATCTATATACAATTGTTGATTTGCGGTACCACGCGTTCGCCAGCTGTGAGGGCACTACTGACGTCACGGACCTTTAAATGTTTCCAGGTATTTCACGTCATGTCCCGAGAAAATAGTCGGGAATTCGTCGTAGGGAAATACCTGCAGAAATTTAAATATAAAGTGGGATTTAAATCCTATAAATGAAAATAGCATTTGCTTCACGTTTTCTGTCTCTTCTCTCAATGAGATTGGCTCATTGAGAAATAGATTTTTCTTTTTAATTCAATTCTCGAATACTGTAAAATTTGGTTATAGGTAAAAATGATCAAATCCAGTATTCCAAAAGGAGAATAAGATTTATATTTTTGTTTCTTGAGTTTATTTTATGGGAAATCACCCATCTCAATTAAGCAAGCTTTATTAATGAGCAATTGTATCTCGTTAGGAGATTTGTGTGTAATTTTTTCAGTAGATTCAAGTAGGGAAAAGGTGATTCTGCTGAGCAGAATCACC
>CAKNYM010037098.1:58997-79224 GCA_932195095.1 Andricus curvator | reverse complement strand
TCTGGTATGAATCGCCGGTACCAGGAGGACATTCCCATGAACCTGCGTAACTGGGATCTCAAGGGATCTCTATTTGAACAGGATTCATCAGCTGATGATGTTGTGGGAATCGGGTCTATCTTCTTTATTTGATTGGATAGCTTTCTCGAAAATTTATATTTGAGTGTGGGTTGGAAGCCGTGGTTTTTTAACGGAGATAGTGCTTTGTCAATGCCTTTTTTTATGATTTCACTGTAATCCATTGGGACGCCTTTGAAGTCAAATACAAGATCTAAAAGTTCTGGTGCTTTCTTTCCTGATCTTCCTCTTGATGAAGGGAATATAGTATATAATAATATATATATATATATATATATATATATATATATATATTATATTATTATATATATATATATATGATAATATAATATTTATATTATTCCTTCTTCTACATGCTCATTTCCGCTAGTAACGCTGTCGATATCCGATGATGTGAAAGATCCTAATTCATCAGTAGGCATGCTAATCCCCTGAAATTCTACCATGTCGACAGTCGCCTGAAATGTCGCGTTTTCGGACATAAATTTGAGGACTGAAGCTCTAGTCTGGCTTATCATTCGGCACTAATACTATTCTGGGGTGGGGTCATAATATCTGGACAGACTTTAGGTTTATTAGGGCCCTTATTTTTCACAAAACCGACTGAATTAAGACTGTCGTTTGGACCTGGTCCGATGGGTTTAGCCGAAGTTTCCTTGGACTCCACAACCATTCCTATAGTGCCCTGCCTGGTCGCAATTAAAACAGATCACCTCGATGGGATCCCTAACCGGAGACTCGTTCTTATTGAATTTATCAGCAGAAGCTTTAGTATTCTTCTGGCCTCCCCCTTTCCTAAATCCCTTGTGGGGGGTCTGTGCCTTACCGCCGGCCTGAACGTTTCCCTTGCTATCATTTTCATTCTTTGTTTTGTCTCGGTACTTATCGCAGAGGACTTGTCTACCTCCTCTTTTAACGCTGAGGAAGGTGATTGTTCGTTGGTTTTGGGAGTCGATTGTGGCCTATATGCGAATTCTTGGAGGGAGGAGTTCTCGGGAAGAGGTGGGTCCTTGTACTCTTTCATGTACACGTTTCATTCTTTTGCCCAACTTCTCCCGAGACGAGAAATTTCCCTAAAAGATCTGTACTCCTAAACTACTAAACTAAACTACCTAACTACTAAAATATAGTAAGGCTAAATACAAATTAATTCCCTTTTTTTTCTTCAAGAAATTAGCTTCAAAAGTAAAAGTCATAATTTTCATATTTGGCCAAACCAAATGCTTGTGGTTATTGTGAAGCTGAATTTTATGAAGAAAAAAAATTTGCGCCTAATCGAAATTTTTAAAAATATTCAATATTATGTTACAAACACGGTATTAATCTTGAATTAAATGTGATGATTCTTTTTAAATAAATAGTTTTTTAGTTTGCTGAAAGAAATTTTTTTCTGAACGATTGATTAACAAAATTACAAGCGTAATAACATCCGCACAGTTTTACGAACAAGGACTAAGATCATTGTATTATGTGGGGATTTGTCAACTGAGAATCGTGTAACTAAAAGATTCTTTTTATATTTTCGTAATTGTACCTATTACAAAGCTTCATCTATAAGAAAGCTAAAACAACATATAGCTTAAAATACATAAGTAATTTTATACAGCCAAAAATATCCATACAGTTGACTTACCTTCTATCATCCACAAAATCCTTGTATAATTGTCGTCGCACACTCCACGTGTCAACTTTATTTCTATTTATACACATTTAAAAATGTATTCCTTGTTTCCAGCAATCTCAGAAAATTGTTGTTTTTTTTAACCAAACTTCAAAATTCATTTAAGTAGTTCCCTTCCAATTCCATGCACATCCCCCTCATAAAAATATGTTTAATTTCACAAAAACTATGTAAAAGGAGCAGACCTTTGCGATATTTCATTTCACATTACCATAGTTTCAGAGAAGAAAAAAGCACAGTAAGAAAACCAGCCGCAGTCCAATTAATTCCCATGCACTTAATACGAGATTTTTTTTAATTATATAAAATTTGCAAATTGCTACCTGTATTTAAATTTAATTCTCCTTTTATTTTATTGCAATTTACAAAAATATTATGCAAGATGCCTGCAGGACATCTTATGGACACCTTGAGGACACATTTAAGATATGTTTATGCCGTCTTTTTTATGACAAAAGGAAGTTACGTGTGACGTCAATGGGACCATTTATGGTCCTATATTAGAAAACTTTTTGATGTCTTTAAGATAACAGTTGTAAAGGCATTTTTAAGACGACTTTAGGACGAATTAAAGTTGACTTTTTCAAATGTCTCAAGGACGTCCTAAAACAGACATCTTTTGGCCGTCTTTCGAACACGTGTGCCCACTGGGAAGTTCCCGAGCAGCATCTTGCAGAAGCATTCTTACTGAAAGAGCCTTACTACCCTTACACTTTGGATAATTGTGTCTGAGATTAGATTTCGCGTAGAAACCTCCACAGTACGGGCAGTTTTCAAAGGCATCAGCGATTTTTCCTGGTTTCTTTGTAAGTCTTTAAAAGGTTATCAATATTTCCGTATTACAATCACTTGACGTAGTATGCAAAAAGTCACCATTTTTCTTCAGGGCATCAATTAAAGGCTTTCTTTCCGCACGCCTATCTGGAAGGAAAGAAAAACTCTTAACCAGCTTTTCATCTCTGTGCACTTTTAGTATAGTATAAAAATGGTGTTTTCTTTTACCTTTGGGACCTCCGATTTCTCAAGTTTCAAATTGCTCGCTGGTATCGATGACTTTCCCATTTCTATATACGAAGATGAAAATGAAGATCACATCTCCGCAGATGAATCCTTACTAGAACTTTCACTGACTTTCTGTTGCATTTTATCGACTTCAGAATCGTATTCTTCTGAGTCGTCTTCATCGTCAGTCAGCCGAAAGTCTTTGTCTTTAACGCTATCATCATCGTCTTCATCTTCCGTAGTATTCAGTAGTGCTGCTTGTCACCGATTACACCAATCCGTTTCAAACATATTGGTCTTTGTTACACTTCCAGGAATGATCACATGGGAAGTGATTTTTGGAACCTTCCTCTCATCCATTCAATTATTATTCATATTATTGTCGTCTTTAGTCGCCGATATATCTGACGTTTGCTTCAACGTATCGATGGTGGGAAATGGTGGATGATCATCGACTTGGCTACTACGACTACTCATTTCTTTAAAAAGAGAAGACTCTAGCTCGCCGATAAGTCCCCACTCACAGCAACTAGCAGATGAAATTCCAAATCAATGGAATGACGCAGTGGCTCCCGGAATGGGAATCTAAACATTAGTTAGGGCATGATAAAAAGCTTGTCACGAACCAATTCGAGTTTGAACGGATGGATAATGCGCTCCAATTGCTAGAGGTCCAATGGTGTTATGAGCCGTGCATAAGGGATGCCATGGTAACGAGCAAGCAAATATGCTGGCCCGAAATGGCTCACTATGGCAGTAAGCCATATTGCTGTAGGAAAACGCAATTTCTTATGTATGTACTTTTCAGACTAACCATGAAGTATATTTGCTTCCTCACATTACTAGGATGTCATGTGATCATCAATGATGTAATCCAGGCCCCAGATGTATCTGCACAGTATCGGCACACTCAACTATCACGGAGTACTGGATTATATTATGAAAGGTTAAACCAGGTGCAACACCTAGCCAGAATATCGAGGACTTGGAAACAACGAAGATTTAGCAGTCCATCCAGAACTACACAAAGAATTTGGTGTCCACATATAAACATTGCCAAGTTACGTTGGAACAAGACTGCCAAAGCATACACCGACGGCGCCGAACCATCCTGTGCTTTGGATTTATAATTTGTAAATTCTAATTTATTGAAAAATTCCCTAGGGCTAAGATGCCCTAGAGATAACTTCCCTAGGGAAAATTTTAAAATACATAGTAATATTCTTAAAACTAAGATCGTGGCACAGTAACTGGATATGTGTTTAACATTAAATTAATATTATCAATTAATATTAAACATGGGCCGTTAGAATAAAAATTGTATAGGTTGAACTACATAGTAGTGTTGTAATTATACCATATGTGTTGTGAGGAATCTCGCAAATTAAAGGAAGGGAAGGATTTGGAGCGTCGAGAAGCAGGTGAAGTCAATTAGGGAAAGCAGAATTTCTATAAAAATGGATTTATTATCCGACTTACAGGGTGGTTGGGTCCTGCTGGCCCAAAAGCGATGGTAAAATCTCGTCGACGATAAAGTCCGAGAGCAGGTGGTGAAAAGCGATGGCGTCAGGATGGTCGCCGATAACTCCGGGGAGGTGGTGATCGTGGCGTCGTTGTGGAAATCACTGTGTTGAAGATCTCGACCGGGAATTGAGGCAGGCAGCACTAAACTAAGGTGAAGCGCAGGGAGCACAAGACTGACGCTCCAGGGTCAGGATTTGGGTATTAGAACCAGGAAGTGATACTCTCCCCACTCCTGGTCCTAGGCTCACACGTTTGTGGGGTGCTTGTAACTTTGTTACAACTTCCCCCCCCCCCCCCCTCTGATTGGAACGAGGTTTATTTTTTTAAAAGTTCCTCGCACCTATCCAGTTCCTCGCCGAATGACAGTGAGAATTCTTCCTCTGTGATGTCGAGTTGCACATATGAATCGTCTTCTTCTTCCACCGTTATTTTTAAAATTTCCTTAAATCTTTTATTTATCTCCACCCAACCGCCTTTGACGTACTTAGTTTTTTTCGAATCCGGGATTGTGTGGTAATTTTTTGTTCTATTCGACATTTTATCACAGTAGGTGTCGTGAAAAATATAAAGCTCCACCGGAACCATCTTCTCGCAGTGACGACATTTCCACACCTTGATGTCTTCCATCTTTTTCTTTCTGTAACATAATTTAAAAAGAAAATCCTACCTCAAAAAAAAAAATAATAAAACTTCTAAATAAAAGTAAAGTCTAACGTCTTAATCTTGACTAGTTTTTCAAAATTCTTAATTAACTTTTTTGTTTCTTCTTATTCTTCTTCTTCTAGATTGGCATCTTCTTCCGATGTTTTTGCCGTCTTCGGTTCTTCTTGCTGAAAATTAACTTATTACTAATCTCTATTTTTATTTCAATTCAAATTCTACCTTGGCCTCTTATAGCCGTATTTATTTTTATTTTTACGCTATATTTTCTTTGTAAAATTCATTTCTATCTTTTATTCTTTAACAAGATTGTTTAAATCTTTAAATTAAAATTATCAACCAAATTTAAAAGTTATTTATTTTATCTGTAAAGAAATTTCTAAATTATTTATGACTGTAGTATCTGTGAAGTGTATCCAATTAATTATACCGTTGTGTATGTTAATGAGTATCGAAAGAACGGTCTTTTATTGCTAGATTCTACTTTATATTTGTAAAATTTAATTATTTATTTTTGTTTCTCCATTTTTCTTCCTGCTTCTCCATTCTTTCCTCAAATTCTTTGATTCTTTTCTCCATTTCCTTCTTTTCTCCATTTCCTTCTTTTTTTCCTTCTCCTTTTCTTCTTTCCTCCACTTCATCATTTCCGTCCAGTCTTCGTGTGTCAATAGTCCATGTCTTAATCGTTCGATATCTATAATTTTCTGTACTCTGTCGTTGTGCCTATTCTGTTGGTGTCTCGCCCTTCCGTTGTCTATTTCTCTCCCTTCTTCTCTATCTCCTCTTGCTATTTTCTTCAGCTCTTCTTTTCTGATTCTTTTAATTTCCTCCTGCATTTTTTTCTCTGTTTCTTCTTTCTTTCTCTTTTCTTCGTCCTCACATCTTCGCCTTTTTTCTTCCGGAGTTTCACTAAGGGAAGGTTGGCCTAACTGCCACCATGGCTTGCAGACGTGGTTCAGGAGCGCTTCCCGTCCCAGCAACTCTGCACGGCAATTCGGGCATTTTACCGCTAATCTTGAACTCATTGTTCTGAAAATAAATGTTTTTTCTGTTTCTGTTGTTTTTTTGTAGATGTAAGTGTTTTTGTCACTTTTGTCGGTATCAGTGGTGTTAAAATTCAAATTATTCACATGTATGCCATTTAAAAGAAAAATTCAAATTCAAACCCATTTTTTAATATTAAATTTCTTGATATCTTTAACATTCCAATTACCTAGTGATTTTCCATTCTTTGTTCTTATTTCGTAGATTGTTGGTGAAATCTTTGCTTTAATGAAAAATGGTCCTTCAAAATTTTTATTCAATTTTTTCGCTATTCCTTCCCCTTTATTTGATAATGTTTTATCGCTTTTTAGAATTTGTTCGCCAATTTCGAAACTTATTGGTCTACGCCTGAGATTATAATATCTAGATTGTGTTTCGTTCGCAGTATCTAAATTTTTAACAACTTCTTCTCTAATGATTTTTAATTTTTGCATTCTATCAGCCCATTTTTCGGACCCTTGGAATTCAATGTCGCTTTTACTACCTAAATCTTTAGTCAACGCTTGAATTGGTTGGAGTTCTCTACCTAAGTTTAAGAAAGCTGGTGTAAAACCTGTTGAAGAATGTTTACTCGTATTTAACGCAAATTGCAAATCATCTAAATTTTCATCCCATAATTTATGGTCTTTTTCTAAGTACGCTTTTATTGCTGTTTTAATTGATCTGTTACATCTCTCAGTTGGGTTAGCTTGCGCGTGATATTTAGGAGTTTTTGAATCTCTAATTCCAAAAGTTTTAGTTAGTAAATAAAATTCTAGGAGTTCCCCATTTTGAAATTATACGTTTGTGAAATTCTTTTTCAATTGTTGATGCCAATTTATTTTTAACTGGAATTATTTCTAACCATTTAGTGAACATATCAACGAAAACTAGAATATATTGATTTCTTGATTTCGTCATCGGTAGTGGGCCCATCATATCAGATGCTACCACTGTCCACGGTTCTTCAATTATTCTCTTTCCTATTAAACCTATTTGATTATTTACTTTGGTTTTATTCTCTGGCAAATTTCGCATTCTTTTACGTATTTTAATGTTTCCGAATACATTCCGGGCCAAAAATAATTTTCGGAAATTTTCGTATAAGTTTTTTCCATACTTAAATGACCTGCTTGTTTATTGTTATGATTCTCAATTAAAACTTGTTCTCTTAATTGTTTTGGTATCATTAGTTTCCACGGGTTGCTATCTAAATTTAAACTTGATTTCAGAGGGTCGGGTCTATAAAAATATAATTGACTATCACGTATTCTCCAGTTTGGATTTTCTTCTGGTTTATTTTTAACTTGTATCATTTTATTTTTATACCAATTATCTTCAATTTCTTTAAAATCTTTTTTCTCGGTTTCTGCTATACTGGCTAAGATACTTGAAAATTTTATTTCATTTTCATTCGACCTTGATAACGCATCTGGGGCATGGTTCAAACTTCCTTTTCTATACATTATTTCATAATCGTATTCTAATAATTCTAAAGCCCATCTTGCTAATCGACCTGTTGGATTTTTTAAGTTATGAAGCCATTTCAAGGCAATGTGATCTGTGATGACTTTGAACGAATAACCCTCTAGATACGGTCTAAATTTCCTTATTGCCCAGACTACTGCTAAACACTCTTTTTCTGAAGCAGAGTATTTACGTTCTGCCCCATTAAGACCTCTACTTGCAAATGCTATTGCAAAATTTTCACCGTTAATATTTTGTGTCAATACGGCTCCCAAACCTGTATCGCTAGCATCAGTTTCGAGTTGAAATGGACTTCCAAAATCAGGGCAGGCAAGAATTGGTGCTGTCGTTAGTAGATATTTAATAGTCGTAAATGCCCGTTCCTGTTTTTCAGTCCATTCCCACTTTACTTCCTTTTTTAATAGTTTTTGCAGAGGTTCTATTATTTCTGCAAATTTCGGAATAAATTTCCTATGCCATGAAGCCATTCCTATTAATCTTTGAATTTGTTTAACCGTTTTTGGCTTCGGAAAATCTAAAATTGGTTTTATTTTATCATCATCTATTTGTAAACCTTTTTCATTTACTTTAAATCTTAGGTATTTTATTTCTGAACAACCAAATTCACATTTGTCTAAACCTATTGTTAAACCTGCATTTTTGATTCTATCTAGAACAATATCCAAATATTTCAAATGTTCTTCAAAATTTTTCGAAACTATAATTATGTCATCAAGGTAACAAAATACATGCGGTTTTAATTCTGGTGGTATTATTCTGTCCATCAGGCGCTGGAATGTAGCAGGAGCATTTCTTAATCCAAATGACATTCTCTTAAACTGGTACATTTCTTTGCCCGGGACAATAAATGCTGTTATTGGTTTAGATTCCTCGTCCAACGGTATCTGATGATATGCTGAACGAAGATCTATTTTAGACATGTACCTTGCTGATCTTAATGTGTCCAATATTTCAGACATTATAGGTATTGGATATAAATCTTTCTTTGTTACTTTATTAACTCTCCTAAAATCCAAACAAAATATATATTTACCATTAGGTTTTTTTATCATTACTATAGGATTTGACCAATCGCTATTAGATGGTTCTATGATTTTCTCCTCTAAAAGTCTATCTACTTCCTCATAAATAAATTCTCTTATTTTTGGTGATACATAATAATATTCTGTTCCCTGATCTATTATTTTTCTTCTAATCAAGTTTTCTAATTGCACTTGCTGTGCTTCATTTAATTCTACTATTCCTTCATAAATTTCCTCACAAAATTCTAAATTTTTCTTCCTTTCTACTTTTACGCGTGCAATATTATTATTTATTACCGCATTATTTCTAAAATTATACCAATTACTTTTTCTAATTGCGAATAATTTTTCTATTATCGAATAATTTTTTTCCTCAGTTTTATCGATAACTGTTTTCAATTCAGAATCCTTTTTCTCTTTATTAACTTTCAATGGGCCTTTAAATTCCTTTTCTAATTTTCTATCTTTATTTCTTGTATATATTTTCGTATTTATTTCACTCTCTGTCTTTATTTTATTCTTATCCTTGTTTGTTGTCTTGCCTACTCGCTCTTTATTTTGACTAGCCTGCTTATCTAATCTATCGACGCCCACGCTGGCTCGTGCCAGTGTTGCGTCGCTCGCATTGTAGGGTTTAGGGTGTGGGGCTGCATGCCCCCGTACACTCTCTGCCGGCTGGGGTGCTGGCGGGATCGAGTCTCGTGCATCACTTGTAAGGAGGGCTTGGGGTGGGGTGTATGGCGACACGGGAGAAGAGACTTCGCATGGTAGCAAATCTGTCTCGTTCTCCCGCACGTGGTTCCTCAGCCTAATCTTAGTTCCAAATTTTAATTTCGTTTCCTTATTATCTCTACTTCTATTTTCCTCTGTATCGTTTATTACCGGTTCCTGCATTTTACTAATATTTGATTGTATCGCATACTTAATATTTGGTAATTCTGGTAACCACCAAATCTTTTTCTCGTAATCCATTTTCAAACCTAATCTTTCTATCATATCGGTTCCCCCTATTCCTATCGATCTTAATTTTGGTACCAGTCTAAATAATAAGTATTTTTCCGTAGGACCTACTTTGATTGGGATTAAAACTTGTCCTATAATTTTTAATTTTTGGCCATTTGCGACCATTAGTGTATCATTCTTCGGTTTTTTAATTTCATAATCTAAGTCTTTTATTGTTTTTATGTATTTTTCACCTATGTATGAGTGAGTTGCATCGGTGTCAACTAACACTTTAAATTCCCGATCTTTGAAATCTATCATAATGGGAAATCTTGTTTCGTCCGAGTCGTTTGTGTCTGTGTCAAGTAATTCTGACGGTCTCTGATTTCGTTGCTATTATCCGTCTTTAATAACCACCGTTTGCGTTTCCCTGGTCTATATTATACCTACAATCACGTCGAAAGTGGCCTAATTTCCGCAATTGTAGCATGTAATGGGTTCTCGCGATCTATAGTTTAAATTTCGATTTCCTAAATTTGGATCTATGAAATCCTGTCGACTTGGATTCATTTAACCTTTTTTATTATCCCTACTATTTTCAAAATTTGAATTTTTTGTATTTTTATTTTGTCCGTTATTATCTTTTTTGTCTTCTGACTTATTATTATTTTCTTCCGCGTTATATAAAAGCGCTGGTATTTGCGGAGACTTATTCGTTTGTTGTGTCTCTGTGTTTCCTAACAGCTGATTAATCGCATTTAATAACTGTCCAGCTGGGTTCTGATTTCTGATGTTATTATAATTATTATTAAAGCGCGAGTTTCTTTGGAATCCTGGATTATTTTGATAATTATTATTATTTTTAAATCTTGGATTAAAAAATTTGGGATTTCCATTTGGAAATCTCAGTTGGAATTGTTGTTTGTTTTGTTGGTTTGGATAACTCGGTTTAAACTGTTTTTGATGATTTTGTTCGTAATTTTGTTTTTCATATTTATTTTGATTATCGTTTTTGAATTTATTTTGATTTTCTTCATTCCCTGTATTTTTATCATTTTTATCATTTTTACTATCCTCTTTGTCTAAAATGCTTAATTGTTGACCTCTAATTTTAGACTTCGCCAATTCTGTTTCCATTCACGTCCTAAAATTTCCAATTCTGAAAAATTTGAAAATGCATTTCTAGCAATATAAACTTTATATTCAATTCTTAAATTTTCGTACGCTTTTCGCAAATGCCATTCTAAGCTATTGACCTGAAACCAACTTAAAGCTTCTTCTTGAAAAACAGCATCTAAATTTTATAAAATATCTGTTTCGTTAATTTTATAACCCCGTTTGAATCTCATTAAACTATTCAGAAAATAAGTAGGACTGTTTTCCGTATTATTTTTAAATTTGATGGGCCTGTTAGACATTATTTGGAATGGCGTTTGAATCATTCCAAATGGAAAATGGGTTGCTTGAATCTCATGTGCATTATTATCTATTATTTCCTCTCTTTCCCTATCACTCTCTCTAATTCTATCAAGATTCAAGATTAAATTTATTATACAAATTCAATTTAGATACAAAAGGATTCGCACATAAAGTAACTAAAATAAAATGTGTTTTACACTAAAAAGCTAGTCTGCACAATTCCACTTAATTATGGCTCCTTGTAATGTGCCGCTGGCTGTTACAAGGGGGTCTCGAGTTTACGCTCGTATCACAATAATCCTAAGTTATAGCTATAAAAATTTTTTTAAAATAAATAAATAAAATGTTTGCACGCGACGCAACAGATCAATGTACATAAAAAGGTCAGTCTACTCAAAATCAGACTCTTACTCATTAATAATAAAAGATCTAACTCTCAGCGCTTGTTAAAAATGACATTCAGTTGGTCAATATTTCGTAGAATTAAAAGGCGCTCGATAGATTCTAAGTCAGTTTTTGACCCTTCTAGGTATTTTTTAATGTAGTGCGCTCTGAATTCGTTATGGATAGGGCTAACCACCCGCTTTTTTCCCATACTACAATTAAAATATAGATAAGGTTCAGTAAGGTTCAATTGACTTAGGTTTCTAAATTGACTGTTATAGTTAGATTTGGTCACACGATCAATAGCAGTGCTAAACATATTATTTGCCCACTTAATTATTATGTTTGTCTTTTCTACAGTAACCACATGAGGGTGACTCCACTGCCGATCCCATATATCAAGTTCGCCTATAGATTCGAGTAGGGACTTGAATTGCGAAGCCCAATTAAATTCTATACTTGCGGCACTAGCCTGGTCCAACTCGCAGAGGCTCCTCAGACAAATCTTAGGCAACCTGTCATCATTCATATCAGTTATAGAAATCCACCAATTATAGGCGCGTTCGAACGCTCTGACGCTTACTTGATCTAATCCCGTTTCCACTCGGATAAAGTGCGCAGGGGTGTTTCTGGGCCAGTAGAATAATTGCTTAAAAAATTTGTTTTGTACAACATTAAGATCGTCAAAATACCGCATAGCCCATACCTCAGCACCGTACAATAAAGTGGCCTCGATAATTGATCTCAATAGCACGACAGTGGCTTCCCATGAGTTATTTTTAGACTTATTCAGAATACTGCACACTCTATAAATTGCTGTCGTCCCTTTCCTGACGAAATGATCTTTGGCAACTTTAAATTTACCCGTTGACGAGAACGGGGTTCCGAGGTACGTGTAGGTGTTAACAAACTCAAGAATGGATGAATCTTTCCACATAAGTGGACGAAGTTTTTTCAACTTACCGGCCTTACGAAAAGGGACGATCATTGTTTTTTTTGGATTTAGCTGAAGGCCATTCTGATCACAATACTCCTCTAGAACTTTTAATTTGTCACGAGCGTCGTGCCAAGAAGTAGCAAAGATAACTGTATCGTCCGCGAACAGAAGCATAATTAGAGATCTGACCGCATTCAGCAACACACCCTTCATACCTTTCTTTATAAAAAAGTTCACAATATCAGCCACAAAAAGAATGAAGAGGAGAGGACTGAAGCTATCACCCTGCAGGACCCCCTGAGTCACGTCGACTGTTTCCGAGTAGGACTCACCACATTTTACCCTTAGACCGGCGTTGGTATAAAACGAGACCAAAATCCTAATAATTTTTCCGCTTACACCAAGGTCATTTAATTTGGCCCAAAGCTTAGTATGATTGATTGAGTCAAATGCCCTCCTAAAATCGACAAAGATGACGTACAAATAATCTCTCTTGTTAGTGGCAAAGTGCATGCTTATTACCGAATAGAGTGTAAATAAGTGGTCTCTGCAACTCCTCCCCTTTCTAAAACCCGCCTGCTCTTCTGGTAGCAGTTTATATGCTTCCGCCCATGTTGATAATCTAGCAGTGAGTAGCGTCGTAAAGATTTTAGTGATTGAGTTCATAAGAGCTATCCCTCGATAGTTTAATGGGTCATGTTTATCACCCGTCTTATGAAGCATGAACATATCCACAACAGACCATTGGTCAGGAACTTTTTCAGAGTTAAGAACAGTATTAAAAAGATTGAGCAAATAATGGTCCCATTCTGGGGATAGATGTTTAAAAAAGTCATTATTTATACCATCCGGACCTGCAGCTTTATTCTTTTTACAACCCGAGATAACTTTTTGTAGTTCAAGTAAGGTGAAGTCCGTATCAAGAACTGGGTCCAACACTGATATAAAATTACCATCTGATAACACTCTGGGCGGAAAAACATCCCGGTAAAATTTAAACCAGTCACTCGTGCTTAATAAGTTTGAATATTCAGACCTAGTGTCGAACAATTTTGCCGTCTGCCAAAACTCCCTACTATTTTTAACATTTGCTAATCTCATAAGGGTTGTTTTAGAATGCTCTTCCTTTGCTACTTTGGTTGCCATTCGATATGAGTCTCGAGACTGGATATAACGGGTCAAGGAAAACTCAGAACGATTACGAGAATACTGCTTATAAGTACGTGCAGCAATCCCTTTCAGACGAGCGCACTTCGAGTTGAACCAGACATTTTTCTGGTTATAAGGGCCGGAGGTACTGGGAGCGCCCCTCTGTACTAGCATATTTGATTCGCTGGCAGCATGCGTTATTGCGGAAATTAAGTTATTATACAAAAAGTCAGCGTTAACATCATTATTGTATATAAGCGGTGAATTTGACAAAGCAGTATAAAAGGTGTTCGCTCTCTCGTCATTCCATTTTACAAACGTTGATACGCCGACAAATTTGTTAGGCTCTCTTTCCCTAGAACCCTTGAGTACAATATTAAAATCGACAGCAACAAGTAAATGATTCGATTGGTCCGAAATATTGTGGATAGAAAAATCGTTAAGAATATTTGCGCAGTCGATACTTAACCAACATAAATCAATAGTACTGCAGCCTCTTTTTGTTAGGTAGGTAAATTGACCCAGCCTATCAGAAAATGAACGACCATTGCAGAGCGCTAGGTCGCACGATTCAAGGGACTCCACCAGTTTTTTGCCTCTTTTATTAACTTTAACATCTAAGGCTGATCTATTCAGAAATAAATTATAATTGTTAAAAATCTCATCAGAAAAGCTATTTAGGGTTCCTACACGAGCGTTAAAATCACCAATTAATAAAAAATGTGTGTTTACATTGTCTAAAGAGAATAAAACATTTTGAAGCGTATCAATACAGAAGTCTGAGTCTGCTGATGGTGGAAAATATATATTACCGATATACAGAGTGAAGGAATTTTCGAATGTCACTTTCACAAATAAATACAAATTACTGACTTCTAGTTTGCAATGTAAATAGTCAGCGCAGTTTTGGACTAATGTAATTAGCCCTCCACTGCCACGGCCCTTACTTTTTTCTTTGACAGCCACGGAGTAATAAGGGGTGTAACCATTTAAAAATGTCGGCAGTTTCACAGATGTGTTTGTGAGCCATGACTCACCTATGCAAATTACACAATGACTAGTTAAGTAGGCTTTCTGCTTTACATCCAAGTTACACAAATTATTAGAACCACTGATATTCCAATAACAGACACTAAAACTCGACGTTTGCTTGCACATCCCTCCAATTGGCGAGACACCCGCAGAACTAAAGCTTGAAACTCCTGCCCTTTCCGTAAAAGATTCATCCAGTCAGTCAGTGCGCGGCTCAGATCCTTCAGGAGTTCCCCTGTTCAAATACTTGTTAAGAGAGCCCGCGTCTTGAGAATCACCCCTTCTTTTCCTTGAAGAAACGAGTTGATTAGTTTTAGAAGGGTTGGTGATGGCTATCTTCTTCTCATACGTCATACTACCCAGCTGTGTGTTGGGCATAGCAGCTGTATTTGTATTTACAAATAAGGCTGACTGTGCATTACTGTGTATCCCTGCTTGTGATGTCATAGAGAGTTTCGAAGCGACAGGTGCATGTGACATGTTATTGTTTACAAGAGTGTTGGTGCTCTCGTCGTTAAGCACTTCAATATTTGAAACATTATTTCCAATTATTTCCTCTAGGCTCAATCTTCTTAAAGCATCTAAGCTGTAAATTTGATCGTTAACTCGTAGGCGGTTACCACTTATACGTGTTTTTAGCCCTGCGTTTCTTAGTTTAGCAGCTTCTTGGCTCAGAGCTTTGCGGATTTTAACAGAGTCCGGGTCCAAGTCATGCTCGACGAAAACATTTGTACCTCTAAGTTTCGAACGATTTTGAAGGATAGCGTGCTTCATCGACCCTGAGCAGAGTGAAAGCAAAACAGGTCTCATTTTGCCAGAGTTGAATTGACCAAGGCGGCGAACTCCATCAATCGACTCCCGGTTAAGTTTTATGTCCATTTTGGTACCGAGTAGATTCCGTACTTTTTCGTCTAGCGCAGGTGGTGTTTCCGTTGGCTCATCATACATGCCAAAAAGTATCAAGTTGTTTCTTCTTGCAAGCCTATCTAGCCGTTGAGCCTGCCTTGCGATCTCCATCTTGAGCTCGGCATTCTCCTTTTCGACAGCATCAACTTTGGCTTCACATCTCTGCAAGACTGCTGAGGTGCTTTCTAGAATATTTTTCTCCACGGAATGTATCTCAGCTTTGAGCTTTTCTTCTAGGCTTGACATCAAGCTCTGCATCTGTTCATAGGTCGCCATATTAAGTTGCGGGTGCATACGAGCAAGCGCAAAAAGTACAACAAACCTAGAAGCACTTTACACGTGAATAATGTCTGACCCATATAAATATAAGCCCCAATTCTACACTCACAAAAGTAATAGTAATAACCGCAGTAACATCACGGCATCACGGCACTCAGAAAAATTCGGATCACAAGTCAAACACTCTAACTCTCGGTACAGGACGGAGCAACAACAAACACGTCCTCACAGCTCGACTGCTCAAACGAGACTCTCTCTCATTCTATCCATTCTACTCTGTCTTTCTGTTTCAAATTGAGGCAAGTTAGATCTTCTCATAATTGATTGCCGTTGCACTGGTCTCGGTAACGAGTATCTGTCCCCTTGACCGCTACTTCTATTATTTATTATCCTTTTACTTGCACCTGCTAACGCGTGTCTTTGCTCATTATAATTTAATTCTGTTTCTTCAAAACGAACAGTATTATTACGTATTTTATGTTGAGTCGTTAAATTTTGTGTTGAATTTAAAATTCTATCCATTTTATCATTTAGATTTTTATTCTCTTCTGAAAGTTCTTTTATTTTAATTTTATCAATTTTACTTTCTTCAAAATTGATTAATTCTTCTGCACAATTCCAAAATTCAATGTTATTCTCTAAAAATGAATCAATTTCAAAAGTTTGATTATTTATTTTTTCATTTTCTTTTTCCTGCCTTTCTATCTCTATTCGTAATCGTTCGCGGACTGTTCTTGCTTTCTCTGCTCTTTCTCCATCTATCCTTTCTCTCTCTTTTCTAAGTATTTCCTCTCTTTCTAAACTACTCAACTCTAAACGTCTTCTATCTCTTTCTAATTTTTCGAGTTCTTTTCTCTTTGTTTCTATTTCGCTATCTATTCTATTTCTTTCTGACTCCTGACTTTCAAAAGTGCTACTGTTCTCATTTTCTATTCTCCAATTACCTAACGTATTCTCGGTATTGGGAGACAGTAAACCAAATGCTCGTATTTGCTGGGTACTACTGTTATGTCGGTGTGAGTTTGGCGTACTTTCTGTATGCGTTTGTTTGTCTTTTCGTTTTTGGGATTGCACCTGTGTTTTGATTCGGTTGTACCGTCCCCCAATCTAAATCTCTTCTAACCGTTAGTGATTCGAAATTAATGTTTCCCACTAAATTTTCTGTTCTATCATTGTTTTCGACCGATTGACTCTCAATGTTTTCATTTTCTAAATTATTTGCACTTGCTTGTGCATTATTTTCTTCGATTATAATTTCTGGAATTATCTCATTTTCCCTATTATGTCTAACATTTTCTACCGTGTTTGCCATTTTCGGAATAATTTTTATTTTTCCCGATCTCAGTTGCATTCGACTTTTCTTTCTAATCTATTCGGCCTAGCTCAGGGGTTTCTATGGCTTATTAAAAACCGGCACGTTCAATCAGGTGAGCGTCTCGGTTTTTACTACTTTGGGGTTGCGCGTGGCCTGACCACGTAGCGGAAGTATCCACTGAGGGCGGGAACGCTTGGGGTTGCTTGAGTTACGTCACTCACTGTGATTTCTAAATTCGCGCGCCAATTTCTGTTACTGACGCCGCTTTGCTTCTATTTCGTATAATTTTCATTCGATTTTTTCCTAGTTTTTTCCTATCCGTTAATCTTTCCGATTTCTACGTATTTTGTTTTTATTCTCGATTTTTAGACCCTTCAATTATCCAATCCTGCTATAAGGAGTACAGATAAGGCGTTTTTTCTCAGGGTAGTTTTATTTTTTGTTAAAGGTGGCAGGGCTTGCGAGCACGCGAAGTATACCAACTATTTTTAACGGACATTTATAACAGTCTACCCGCACTTTTTCGAGCTAATTACATTTCTACCCGCACTTTTTCCAATATATCATTCTTCATTAAACATTTCCACCCAAAATTTTTCATTTATAAATATTCCATCTCAACAAATTAGGGGAAAGGTAAGGAATCGGATTGTCGAGAGAACGGGTGAAGTCAATTATGGAAAAACGAAGTAAATATAAAAAGGGTTTATTGTAAAAACTTACAAGTCGTTAAGCCCGAGCCGGGCAGCAAAGGCAAGAGCGGGTGAGCTACTTTGTGAATGGTACTCGGGCGATGAAGCCAAGGTACCGGGAGAGTATGATGTACAAGACCGGAAGTCGTCCTTCAGGATTAGTCACGTCGTGAAGAGAAACAAGGGGTTGGGCACTTGTCAACTGGGTTTGAGTGCAGATAGCACTAGACTAACTCTTGAGGACGAGGATTTGGGTATTAGAACCAGGAATTTAGTCCTCTCCCCACTCCTGGTTCTAAGCCTACAGGGTCGTCTTTACTGGGGTGCTTGTAACTTCGTTACAGTGTGATGAGAATGTATTCGTTAAAGCCGAAGGAGCATTAGCAAAAGAGAATTCACAATCACCAAATTACAGTTGTCGATGCTTGAGCTTTAATTTTAGTAGGTCTGTGCACAAATGTAGCGGAAGTACAAAGATCGAGCGCCTAACGTGAGGTAGATACATTATCTTTTGCACAAAAATAATAATAATTATTTTAAGAATTGAGAATCATTTAAAAAAATAAAATAAATATATTTACAAAAATACATTGAAATCTCAGGGTTTTGGGCAATGAAACTTTCATATAAATGTATTACATTTCTGCGCCATCGTTGCTTTGACCGAAAGATTCCGCTTCTGTCTCCCTGAGATGACTTAGAGCTGACTTGAGTTTTTTTGTTTTCTGTTTTTCTCCATGACTGCAGAAAATGTCCTTGTTGCATCGAATCACAAGGATGGCATCTAGAATATTGCTCTTCAGGTTAGACCGGTACACAGAAAAAATAAATTTCATGGCGGAAAAGAGTCTTTCGACGCTCACCTGTGTAGCAGGTGTCGCGAGCACAATCATCGCCAGTGAGAACAATTCTGGCCATTTGTACCGGTCTTCCTTCCAGTACGCAAGCACGCTGAACTGTAGCGGGCGCGGAGGTTGATCGCTAAAACTCCTTAGAGCAATAGCGATATCATAGCCCGCATAAATTTGTCCCTCTTGCCCTAGATGTTTTTGCTCGTCTTTTTGCTGGATTAATTTGGCCAGCTTCTGCGACGCGCTACTTCTGAATTGCGTTTCTTGACCATTCTCCTCAACTGATTCATTTAAATCAACTGTGACTCGTTTCGCTGATGCTTGTAATCTATTCCACAGCTTCCGCAAGTGCTGGATGGCTTGCTCTTCCTGCTCGTTGGTCAGCAAGGTGCAGACGCGGAGATCTAGCAGCATTGCTGCCAGAACAACTTTGCTTTCCATTAGCGTCTGAAGCCTCGTCTGCCAATTTTTTACCAGGGTTCTCGTCAAAGGTGTGTTTATTTCTTGGATCTCAAACATGCATTGCTTCCAGACGACAACAAAATCTGTGAGAAGCAGGTTCTCTTCCTGCAACCGTTTTGTTGCCACTTTTGCTGGCATGAGCGATTTTATACAAGCTTCGATATTTTTCCACTCCATCTCAGTGAGCTTTAATGCCTTCTTCAAGAGGAAGTTGAAGGGTCGATATGGCCGAAGAGAAAGTAGCATATCCAGAACGGAATGCCACCTTGTATCATTATCAAGGATTGCCTTGATAATCACTTCAAGAATACCTTGCTCGCGTGCCTTCTCACGAACCCTATGCAGCATGCTGGGAACTCGAAATTCTACAACAGCTTTTCGGGCTCTGGAAATTGTGTTCGTACAGTACGCATTCATGCTGTCATTAATCGCAAGTTGAAGCGAATGCGCAGCACAGCGAATGCAATTGATGCCCAATTCCGTGTGATGTTCTTCGCAAGCTTCCACGAGATATGCCACTTTCTCTTCATCCTTCTTATGTTGGGCTTGCTCACCTTCCTGAGCCTGAGGATCGTCTTCTTCTTCTCCTTCTATCTGTAGGGTTAAAGATTCAGAATCTTCCTCATCCCCTTCATCATCCTCATCACCGTTCTCTTCTTTGTCATCTTGGTTATTATCGTCATTTTCTTGCTGTTCCAGGTCCACATCACTCCCCTCCTCAGTTTCTCCCAACGCAGCCTTCTCCTGGCTTTCCCTCACCAAACGACACAACTTCATCATGCTAGTTGCGTTGTCGGATGTAAAGGTATACAAGTTCTCTATGTCTATCTCATAAACAACTAGTATGCTTTTTATATAATTCAATAATTCTTCACTCGTGTGCCTCCCTTCTAGCTCTTTGGCAGCTAAGGTCTGCAATGTCAATTCTGCATCCTTCAGAAACCGAACATTAATGCCCATAAAAGAGCGTCCAAAACGAGAAGCTATGTCTACTTTAATAGACACTAGTTTTCCCTAGAAAACAATAAATTTTTATTCACCGATACAAAAACAAGCATACCTATATGCAGGTCGTGAGGGGTGGCCATATGTGTGATTTACCGTGGTTCGACTGGGATACAGCGCCATTTTCATAGGTGGAGTTTGCTTTAGTGGGACCCTGCGGTGATTGTATAACCTATTTACGATGTTATATTTGTATATATTGATACGACCCATGGTCGTCGACTCTGGAAGATTCCTTCGTTAAATATTTGGTGGCCCCGAAAGGGGCCGGTGGTTTGTATTTGGACGGTCGTAGACGCTATGTCCTCCTCCTTGGACCGTTGTTTATTGTCACTCGTTGGGGTTCGAGGAAGATGTACCCCTGAGTCTCCAATAA
>CAKNYM010037098.1:0-53997 GCA_932195095.1 Andricus curvator | reverse complement strand
GCACGTCGTTGATTTTTGTTCCGTATACAAAAAAGGTCTCGGTTTTTATAGTGAGCAAGCTATGGAATCAGTCCATTTTGACTTTCTGTCGACGTGGAGTAGATATAAAGTTTCACCAAATCATGCTCAATATGATCAACAATTACTCAAAGCCATATGTTCTTACAATAGTAATCATGTGTGACGTAATATTTTTATTTTTTGTTAGAAAAATTTTTGTTTCTAATTATTACTTTACAAATATACATTGACTGTATACGTATATTTAAAAAAACACCATTTTGTTAACAGGACGTTGTAAAAATTAATTTCCCTCTACTATTTGTATGTAGAAATAAGTAAACAAACAAATTTTTTTTCAAAGTGGCCTTAAAAAAACGGCACTATCTGCGATTTCCTTCATTGCGTGTTTGAACGTAAAAAATGTTCTAGAATCAAGATCTGCAATGATTTCCGAAGTGACAAGACTTTCGAAAAAAATTAACCTCAGGGCACCCGTGGTTAGTCTTATACGAACGATTTGTGCTTGAATAAATTTTGCCAATTTCAAAAAACGATGTTTTTTTTAGGAAATATGAAAACATTTTCTTAAGATTATACGATTTCGCCTAAAGTCTCACATGAAATTTTTTATTTATAAATTTTATGTGAAATAAACTTAAAAAAAGTTGTTAACGTTTCAAAGTTTAAAAGATTTTAAAACAAAAGTTTGCAATTTTGCTCAGTTACAAAATTACTGAAAAATGTAGCAACTTTAAGAGATATTTAAAAGTATTCAAAAGATTCAAAAATAATTTGTGGCTACTAAAGATTTTAAAGAAATTAGAACAAAATGTAGAATAAAAAATAAGTTGAAAGAATAGGTAAAGTTTCAACCAATAAACCACGAATTTTCAAAAAAAAGTTCAATCTTCAATCAAAAAGATGAATTTTTAACCTATAAAATTAATTTCCTTTTAAAAAACAACGAATTAAAAAAATATATATTTAAATTGTCGACCACAAAAATGTACATTTTCTTTTACTTTTTTTAAAACCTTCTCAATATTAAACTTATCTTTTTAAGTTTCAAAACTATGTTTTAAAGTTTTTGAAATGTTTGAAAATGTTTTTGAATATTCGATTAAAATTCATTTTTCAAAATAAAAAATTACAAACAATTATCTATTACAAACAGACAAACAAAGAAACAATTGAAAATAAAAAAAAACTTGAAAAAAGTATGAGGACGCGACCCCATGACGGCAGACTTTTCAGCCTGGAACCTAGACCATTGCTCCATCACAGCTTGCTTGATTGCCCAATAATTCAAACTGATAGTCATTGGCGCGGGTTTCTTTCAACCCTTTTGTCTCATAAATCGGTTACTGGAAAAATGCCTATCGTCTATTGTAGTTCGTAAACTGGCTAGGTGCATTGGGAGCGCTTTGATTTTAGTTCGCAGAAGCTTAGGTGCAGAGGGGGCGCTGCGGAAAATCACTCGAAACTGCATGTATGGGATCGGCAATCTCCCACCTCATCTCTGCTTTATGTGATGTGAGAATTTAATGAGCATTTTGAATTACGATTTAAAAAAACGTATTTTATATTTTTATTCATAATAATTACATTATTGAAATTCCGCGGGGAGAGGTATCGCTTGAAACGGGAAAGGGTGGCTAAATATAAATGATAAAAAAAATCAAAGTAATAGAAAACATATTATTCGCATGAAACAGTCCTTATTCAGGGTTGCTACAATATCCCAATTTCTAAATTCTTCTAGGTATAAAAGCAACCATACTTAGCCAAAAAAAGAACGAATTTACAAGAAAATCCTTTTTTTCATAAAAAAATGATTCTTAACCAAACATAGAATTAAATTTTCAGTTAAGACAATCAATTTTCAACCAAAAAAATGAATTCTCAACAAAATAATTCAATTTTAAAGTAAACAAGATGAATTTACAAACGAAAAGTATTAATACATTGCAATTTGTAGTCGGAAAAGTGAATTTAAAAAAAAAAAGTTTTCAGCCAAATTATTGATTTTCCAACTAGAAGTATAAATTTTGATGCTAAAATGGAATAAGTATATCTTCAATGGAAAAAATCATTTTCATCTAAAAAGAAACGAATTCTCAAGCAAAGGAATTAATTTTTAATCAGTGATGAATTTTCTTCCAAAAGTATGAAATTTTGATCAAATAGGGGATTTTTCTATGAAAAAGATAAATTTTCTATCAAGAAAAAAACTATTTTTCAACCAGAAGATTTGCAGTGAGACTCCCTGGTCATTTCAAAGCCGAAAAGACCTCTCTGTTCTCTCCGGGCGTGACTTTGAAATGACCCGGAGTCTTACTGTAATTCTTCTGCGTTGAATCGAAATTTGGTAAATGACAGGAAAAAAAGATTAAATTAGAGAAAATGGATGGTCCTACTCACAACATGCAAAAATTAAATATTCTTTTTTCTGCTTGTGAAAAAATGTCCCTCCATGTCTATCGAGTGATGAAGAGAACGAGAATGACGCAGAAAGAAATTGGCGGGATTGAAGCGTCTGTGCCGAGACAGAGACATAATAAGACGAATGGTCAGTGCTCCCAATCATGCTCCCCAACCGCACTGCGCATGCGTCGCGCCGAATTTCTGATTGGCTGCATAGCGCGCGCTTATTTCAAATGTTCAAAATATTCAAATTATTTGTTTTAAACAATTAATAATTAGAAAATGCATAAAAATGCATTTTTCATTGCAAAATAAACTTTCGCAGTCATAGATGTAACAATAATTTGATTTCACTGCTGAAAAGTCATTATTCTGTTGCAATGAATTATGAGAAAAAATTTGTCTTTCCTCGATGTCCGAAGGAATAACGTGTTTTCAGCATTGAAATCAAATAATTATTATATTTATGATTGCAAAAGTATAGTTCGCAATAAAAAATGTATTTTTCTTTATACCTAGGTCGAAAGTACGCAACTTTTGCACCTATTTTAGGGCAGAAAGTTAAAGATTTGTGCATCGGTAATGCCGCACATACGCCCTCTGTAACAGCGGGAGCAAAATTTTTTTTGATTCGCTCCGATACGTGAAGCTGCTCTTATTACCCCGACTGTCATCAATTATTTGTTATGAAGTGTGTTTTGTTTACGCTGCTTATTTATAATGTATAGTACTGAGATATCGTTTGAAAGTGACGTGTCTAAAATTTATCAAGTTTATTTAATTAAAATGTCAGTTAATAAAATGACCTCAAGTAATTTGTTTTTTTTTATTTGATGCCTGCCCCCCCCCCCCCCCCCGACCAGCAGCACTCGCTTAGCTCGTGCCGCAAATGTCGGGGGCAGGCATCATTTTTTTCGATACAATACATTTTAATGTAATATTTTTCCTTCGTACTTTCGACCGGCTATAAAGAAAAATAGTATACATTACACGCAGGAATGACTACTGCGCATGCCAGAGATATCCGTGTTCTGAAGGTGCTTTTACACCTGTGCATTACTCATCTGAGCAATTTATGCACACTGCGCGACGGTGTTGCTTGCAAATTGGGACACAAGTTCGGGCACGTAAGCTAGGCCTACCACGAGAGCGTCCCGTAAAATTGTGCACAGTATTAGAAAGGTCGAGGCAGAAAAGTAATATAAAACCCTTTCTCCGAGATACTGATAAGTGGTCAGTTTACCAGCATCCGGCGAAAAAAGTCTTAGTGGTGAAATTGGTTCTACTGAAGGGCAAGCCTGGAGCAGGAAAGCTAGATACTGGCCTTAGAATAATATGTCTAGGAAAAAGCAAGGCTCGTCGAGGTGAGAGTTGGGAATTCAGGTCGATAGAACAAGTATTTGAGAGCAATCACAAGTAATTGCTCGTAAGATCTGGAATTCTCAGCTCTCCCTTTTTATATATTGAAGATGTATATCAATATGATAGGTACGCAGCCGAATGCCGATTTTTTAATTTTTCTACTTGCCCCCACTCCTGCTACTGGGGGGTAGGGTGGGGTAAATTTTTGCAAATTTCCCCCTCGAAAATAAAAAGTTCTTATTACGGATACTTTTTTCATAGGATGCGTATTTTTTGAGATATTTCGATGTCTCAAGTTAAAAAAAACACTCAGTATATTGTAATATTTCTTTGATTCTTATTGCGTAATTCCGATGCGATCTGCCTATCCATGAAAAAATAATTAACACAAATTGTCAGTTGATATGCTGAAATGCAGATTATGCCGAAATTCCAAAGCTTTGCAAACGAAAAAGTCTCTCTCTCCGAAAAAACAGCAGCCATCTCGCTGGCCTCTTTTTCCTGAAGAAGGCAGCATCGCTTAAGAGTCAAAATTTAAAAAAGTGCAACAATTAAAATTGCAACACTCAACGTTCAAATGGAGTTTTCTAAAAATTGTAACGATTTCAGGATTTTTATTTCAAATCATTCCGTTTCAGATTGTTCAGTTTTGAATATATAATTCAGAATTCCTTATCTTTAATTAACATTGAATTGAATATTAAATATTTGTTATCTTCATCGATTGAAACTTTTTCAAATTAAATGGGCTTGAAATTGAATATTTTAGACTGAAACAATATTAAAATAGAATTTTAAATAGAAGCGTTTAATTTTAAATCTATTAATTCGAAGTTATTTTTAAATTGAAAATAGGTTATAAGTTTTAATCGAACGTTGACATTTGTTTAACTATTAAGGCTTTCGAATTGAAAAAGTTGAATTTTTCACGTTAAAATCTTTAAATTCTATGTTTTTGAACGGGTTTAGAATCGTCTTGTGAAATCAAATATTGTTTGCTTTTAATACTCAAAGTTGAAATACAGTTCAATTTAGAAAATCATTATTACTTCATTTATTTTTGCAGCTGATTACCTAAAACCATATTTATACCAAAATTTAAATTTTTGAACGCTTTTAGTACTTAATTGTTTCAGTTTTCAGAACTGCATTTCTAAATTCTTTAAATTTAAAAAGGCACGTTTCAAAATGAAGATTTGAGATGGAAAATTTGTAAAGTAACAAATTTCAGAATTACTCACTGTAAACTGAATGATATCCTAATTGAAAAAAAAACAACAGAACCTGGCATTAAAAAAAAGTTGAAATCGCACTCATTTAAAATTTATAAATAATTTATCAAGAAAGAGAAAAGATAGAGAGATTATTTCAAATTGCATCATATCATTATATCAAGTGATTGGATACATTTTTTTTTAAATTTGTGAAATTCTCGGTACAAAAAACTTCCCTGTCATTTCCCGGTCTCAAAACATTCCCGGTCATTTCCTGCTTTTCCCAATTCCTTGATTCAGCGGCCAATCTAATATGTATTTAATTGAATGAAAATTTTAGTATCCAAATTATACTAAAATGAATAAGGCATAAAGTAACACATATTAGAAGACTTATTCTTCAAAAAGAAAAATAAGTACTGACTAAATATCCCAGTTACTCTAAATTCTTTTGATTATAAGACCATTTTTATGAATTCTGCAGTTATATTTATTTAATTTATAAATTAACATAATGTTCTTCAAAAAATCTATTTTTTATGTTATTTTCACAAGATGAAAATCACGGAAATTCCGCAGCAGAACTTATATAAATATTTATGTTATTTAGATATTTTCATTGAATAATTAAGTCATAGTTTTAATATACGAAAATTGAGGAAATAATCAACAGGGAAACAATTGAAATAAAAGAAGTAGTTTATTATAAAAAGATGACCTACAATAAAGAATAATAAATATATTTGCAATTCGTATTGAAGGTTCTGCCTTTTTGCTTAGAAGAGACCTTTTAATTTACGTTCGGACGATTTTTGTATTCCCAGACTGTAGTTACTCCCGATTTTTTTGCAGATGCTGCCTTTACAATAAACGCCTCCTTAATATTTTTCTATTCTGTAAAAAATTCAAGAATTACCTAACGCTCTTATAAACAAATATCACTATCAGTCGCAATGCAAAATTCAAAACTGTAAAAGATGAAAAGAAAAAAAAAGATAAATGTGCGATGTTTGTCCTAAATACGGCTTTAGCTACCTTTAAATATTTTCATAAAAATGCGTAAAATCGCAGACTAACTTTCTCATCGGCATTCAGCTGGGCACCTTAATATACATATATAATTCAAAAAGTACGGATAAACATTTAATATAGTGAAGATCTGTCCTTACTTTTAATTCAGCCTTAATCTGATTGCGAACATCGCGTCAGCTGCATTCAGAACCGAGCTTCGAACATTTTCCGGATTCAAAAACATCCTTTCACCTACTGGAAGAGCTTTTAAGATGGGATCCATGATTTTGCGAAATCCCGGATCATCCATCATTGAAAATGGTCGTCCATTCACTGTTCTTAGTTCAACGCAGGCTTCTCTGAAAGTGTCTGCTGTCAAATGTACATTTGACAGTGTATAATTTCTCCTGTCCCCTTTTTTTGATGTTTCTTCATTTTTCATCTTCGCTTCTTCTTCTCTAAATTCCTTGTATTCTTTTTCATGAAATCGTTCTACATGGCGCGTCAAATTGGAGGCGTTTGTCCGGGGCCACTGCCTGGTCGTCGCCTCGGTTCGGTCCTATTGCCACTCCCAACTGAACCATGGCCTCCATCCGAGAGAGGCCTATTGTGGGTGGCACTGCGCGATACTGGTGTCGCAACCGCATAATTAATTGCATTGGGGAGTTAGCCCAAAGCAACGTGGCTGACTGCAAGAGCCGGTGCTCTCGGGCGATGGGGTCGCCACATCCCTACGCCCTATTTACTATATTGTGGTCGGATAAAAATCTTGCATGGGCGGATCGCTCCAATTGTAGTAATGTTCCAGCCGCATGTAGCGCAAGGTATAAGTGAGGGGTTTTTGATGCGGAGTGATAGGTTTTTTGTACGAGGCCTAGGTCGAACTGATAGGGAAAGTACGAATCCGGCGTGGTCACTTCTTCATCCTCAGCCATCATTTGTATTACTTCATCGGCTAACTTCTCTGTGAACAACCAGTCTAAAAGACCGCTCTCATTAGACATTCCAACCAAATTGCAGAAGAATCCAATTGAGAACCATCCAGAACAGTCTTTGAATCTAGATCTGAGAGTGCTTATTCGGATGTAGCTTAATTTATGTGTGTTAAATTTTGAAAAGAACATATCAATTGCCGCAGTCATTTTATTGTATGAGTCATCTAGTCCGCATGTATCATACAAAGATTTAGGTGGAAAGGCGCCCCCATTGTATCCAAGCAATTTCATTTGATTGAGAATCTTTGATTTGATACCATCTATATAAGTATCAACTTTCAAATTAATTAATCGGCTAGCAGATAGGAGCAAACGTGCCATCCAATGATCATCATCAGCTGTAGCCTTTTTGACTTCTAATGCTTTTACATTGGTGTCATCTGGCTTTATATCTATAATACTCCATGGAGTCACTTCGTCGCCTGCCTTTCCTATATTAGTTCCTGTAAGGTCATTTCCTGCCCGTTGGAAATTCCTTACTAAAAATTTTGTAAAATGGCCTACCTCAACTCAGTCCTCCATTGTAGTACCTTGTCCCTAGCTAAGCTGAAAAAAAGTAAAAGAGAGAAGACAAAATATAGGCAGGATAGGCCCAAGTGTCTTATCAGGGCCGAAGGCCTGAGAAAGATGAAGTAGGTCAAAAAGAAAAAAAAAGCTGAGTTAACGTGACTCAAAGAACAGATCCATTATATTCTAAATTTTATTCCGACAAAATTATGAAGTCATTAAGTCCTTATTGCTAAACCTGAAATTGAAAGAAATTCACGAAATGAAAGGGGGGGGGGGGTTCCTAACCAATAATTTTTAAATCACACACATCCTTTTCCCAGGCGCTTGGTTTTATTATCAATAACACATATAAATTTTCGACATAATTTTCTTTACAACAAGATCGGTCGCGTATTTCCAAAATCTCCCTACTCAACAATAATGTCCAATTTTACCGGTACCTACTTTGAAACGCGTAATCCTAACTCTAACCAAACCTATCTCACCATTATAAAGTGAACTCATGGTCGGTTCCCCAAAAATAAAAAATTATCATACAACTTAGCACCGACCACGAGGTACGACGCGAACAAATTTCAAAGTTTCGTCATTTCCGGTAATAAAGCGGAACTCCTACCCTAAAATTTCGGAACACTCGCGGCAGGTTTTGCTCGAGGCGTGAAAATCGAGAAATTCAACTTCTCGATTTTCACCTCCCGAAGAAAATTTTGCGGAACGCGAAACTACGGATGACGAAATCGCGAAACTACTAATACTCCACACCGAAATTCCCAAACGAGATTCTCCCAAAAAAAAGAAAAACGCGGCACTTAGATGGCTGGCTGAGCGCTTTGGCGGTACTTGAATTTGACGATAAGTTCCACGAACCATCCGCCAAAACTCTCCGCCAGAAATCAAAAACAACCACTTACCCCTTCGTGCTCGAACTTTCTCCAAGTTCCTTTTACAATTTTAAACATTATTCTTTCTTTCGTTATTATTCCTTATCTGTAATATTTTACGATCCTCCTCATGGAGGATTCGGAGCGAGAGTGAAGAGACGCGCAACGCATAGTAGACAGGTTCGCTTGTAGGCTTCCTTCCTATTGTCCAATCAGAGCGTCGTACCCACGTGTCTCGAGGTTTTCCACCAATCGTAGCTCCCCGGATCCTCGACGGCCGCCATCTTGCTGGAAGAACATACCGGTATCTCTGCCGCCAAAACAGAAGAGAACTTTGTTAATACCCAAAACCCTACGATTCTGAGTGGAATCCTTAGTTGGTTTACGTTTTCCACTCAGAATCCTTAAGTATTAGTCAGAAGATGGTTTTATTTAATGGATTGGTTTCACCAAGTCCGAGCACCCTCTGTCACTTCCGGGACTTCCGGAATATGGTTTTGAAGAATATGAAATTGGGCCATCCAATGAAGGGTTCAGTCCCATCTCCTTCTCTTTCCAACGTATCAGCTTCCTTCCTTTACTGCCCCGTGATCGGTGAGCGCCAGTCGATAGGACAGAAAAGGACAGACCATCGGAATGCTTCTTCCCTCTCATGGACCGAATGTGTGGAGATTTGCATTTGGAATGAGGGTGGGACTGACAGATGCCGCCATCTTGTTCCTCTTTAGTGTGAGATACTCTATCCTGCTCCCCTCCCTTGGCAATATGGCGAAATACTGGTCTGAATCCGTAGGCCAGAAAAGGATAGCCTGTGTCCAAGTTCTCTCCCTCTCTTTCTGGCTTATCGTGGTAGGACCGCTCTGTCGTTTTCGGGACGTGTTGTTGTTGACGTTGCTACGCTGTCAGTTTTGCTCTCGACCGAAGTTTCCGTTCTCGGGACAATACGTACAAAAAAAAGGAACAAAAGGAGCGCATAAATAAATAATTCGATGTCGTGCCGAAAGTGCCCTTGTGGAGTGACCCTCGTTCCGAACTTCCAAGTGAAGAGAGAGGACGCGTATTTTACCAGTGCCAGTGGGGAGGTTATGTTGTTCCGCAACAACAAGTGACAGGTAGTATTTTTACCCTGTCACATTCCATAACTAATCCAATCAGCCTCTAGTTTAACTTTAACCACTTCAAAATACTGGTGTAGAAACAATTTAACAACATTTACATTCAAATGGATACTGTGATGGCGCAGTTCGAGTAATTTGAAGATGGGATATAGATTTTCAGATTGATATAGAATTCCCGTGTTATTAATTTAAATAACACGTTCGTTCCGCAACACTGCACCGGCCCAGGTTGCTGATGAATCTCTCCAGCGATCACCTCAAGTGAAGAGCCCATTAGTATCCAAGGTCTTTATATACAGTAGAAAAATACACTTCCATACTGTTTTCTTCCTTCATCCGTAAAAAAAATTTCAGATTTTGACTTCTTTGCACTGTACATTTTAAATTCACTAACTGTATAATCAAAATGTAATTTTGATGGGTAATCAGGATGAATAACTTTATAAAATGACATTGATTCATTGTTTTTAAATTTAATTAAAGCATGATTTGCAAAAATAAACACAACGGCTGCTATAAAATCATTCCCGGAGCTTTGTTCAGCAAGCTAATTAAAAAGTAATATTTCATTTCGGATTAATTGTGTATGAAATTTTGTCAGTGAAACTGTGTCAGACGCTTACCTCTTTTACTCAAAAACAGAATCACTCATGAATGTACGTATTCTTGTATAAAGTAACTTCATATTTCCCCCTTACTTTCGCCTTCTATCTTTCGATCCGTGCAATATGTAAGCACTTTGCGCATAAGATACACAGCTTGTACGCGTATGGAATTTTCTTCTTTGTACATACTGTTGAGTATAGGTGGCATCTCATCTGACCAAAGGCGTTGGAATGCTATCAAGTGTACCTTGTGCGAATATCCACTGCCTCCCGCCATTAGTATCTGCAATTAGCAATGTCGTGTTAGATGTTCCATTTTTTGAGGAGTCAACTCGATCGATGTGAATTCAAGTGACTTCATGCAAGTAGCTTCAGCAAAGATGAGAATAATGTTTTACGATTAAAATTGATAAAATATCTGTAAAGTTTTTCCTTTTAAAATTCAAAATTTTGTACTTGCAAACAGTGTGAATTCCAATTTCATTGATAATTTTCACAATTCAGAACCTAATTTACAAAGCGTGTGTTACGGTGGTTTATGGTTCTACTTGATGGAATTTGTTTTTAATTTTTTTCGACTCACTCCCCAGTTTTGTTCTAATACAAAAAAAAATATGTCTCCAAAATTGAGCCAAATCAGGTATTATTAACAAGTGCCTCACAGGTCTAAAAATTTACAATATGTGGTAACTCAAAATGTAAAATAACTAAAATATGTGTGAGTATAGAATCAAAAGCTCAACATATATGCTAACAGGTTTATGTTTGCTGAGTATGAAATCTTGAAAAGCAGCTTACGCAAAGGGCAACTTTGCATTTTTGGCACATGGTTCTCACGATTGAGAACATTTTTGGCTGTTTTAGGCTGGCCAGCTGGTCCAGGATGATATGCCCTAAGCTTCCCATAGTTAGTCAAATAGGTGATCACGATCCTTTTTCGAAATTCCAACTGTGAAATCGGATGGTCCCGCTTATAATAAATCCATGCACTGGTCATAAGAGAGTCAAGTAGCCAGGTAAAAATTGGCCACCACCATTTCTTTCCGTGTACCCCAATGCGGTAGTTGCATAATCCATTATCCATCAGGTCCGTCCCTCCCATAGATTCATTGTATTTTTTACAACCAATGGTCGCTGCACTGAGACGTTCTTCTTCTGTTTTTTGGAGTAACGACTGATCGAAGAAAATGGGTTTGCTCCAAACACTGTTGAGGCAAGAATCACAACTCCGTTGTCCATCCATTTGGCAAAGAGTATCCCATCCTTCTTTTCTAGAGCAAACTCACAGGCCCCTCTTTTGCCCTTCTTGAAGAGTTTTTTATTCGTCAAGGTACAATGCTTAGGAATTCTGTTCTCCCTCACTGTTCCAGTAGCACTGTACCCTTTGTCTTTAAGGAATCGGAATAAGATGACACCACTGAACAAGTTATCAAAAAAGAAGTTGTAAGGCAGTTTCTTCTTTGCCTCAGGCAATTCGTCCAAAAGAGTTATCAAAGGAGCAGCACAACTTCCAAAAGCTTTGGAGCATTTATCGGGAACTGATCCATCTTTCCCTTGGTAAATGGTAAAATTCACCAAATACCCATCTGTCGAATTCAAACACCAAACTTTATATCCGTAACGCAATGGTTTCCCTTTAATAAATTGTTTGCAGCCGTGCTTCCCGAAGTAGCGAATCATAGCTTCGTCATAATCCAAATCTTGTTGTGGTTTGAAATTATTAATGAGACGTTGCTTCACAAGATTGATTAGAGGCCTGATTTTGTAAAATTTATCTTTTGTCGTTAGGGGATGAAAGTTTGTATTATCTGTACAATGCATACATTTCTTTATCTGAAGGAAACGATTTTTTCTCATCGAATTGACAACCATATCGTTCCTCAGATCATCTGATGAGTTCCAGTAATCCCGTTCACTCGGGAGAGAATTGTACCCACTTAGATATAATATTGCGATGAAACACCCTATTTCGTCAGTGGTAAAATCAGCAATCTTATCTTTCAAGAAAACTGCATACATTTCAGTTTGAGTTTTCAAGTATTCAACAATCTCGACTGTCAAAAATTTTTCAAAAGCCTCAACACAGGATATATTTTCAGGCTCATGTGCATTAGTACTCGTAGGGAAGTTTGGCCTTACCTCAACAAGATCTCCTTGTATCCATTCAGGTATCGTCCTTTTAGACATTCTTTGTCTAATCCATTGCAGGTCATCAGCTCCAACACGAGGAGCCACTGCGTTTTGGTGGCTCTGGGAATGTCGTGGCTGCAGCGACGGTTGAGTTGTGGCCTGTTGCTGAGCTGGGTGAGGATTATAATCTGGCTGGATGAAGTCATCAGAAGGCTCCACCTGCGGGACGGTTGAAATTCGGGCCCCATTTCCGAAAACCAACTCGGCAGCTCTCAGTAGCTGCCTTCCAGGAAGATGCACAATGTTGCCTAGCTCATCTTCGTCTCCGGATTCTTCATCAGTAAGAAGAACAAGCTCAATGAAGATATCATTGCGAAACAGATTATGATCATGCTGTCTATTCAAAATCTCTAGTGCTTCCTGGGCCGAAAAGCCGGGTCTCTAACATAAAAGTAGAGGATTTTGTTACGGTATATAGGCCCTGAAGAAGGCAAAACAGTGTGGGCGACGTACCGTGACGTACGGTAATATTGGGTGCTGAATGCGTGCATTATTCCAACAGTAATTTATCATAACTCACTGTTACATACATTATTAGTCAAATAATACCACTGAATGGGGCACTAGATAGAGAACACTTGCCCTGTTAAGACTTCACGAGATAAAGAAAGCTCGAAATATAGATATACTTGATTTGGAGTGCATGCTTTTACAATAAATTAGGAATAACTGTAGATTTTTAACCAAAAAAAGGATAAATTCGAAAAAAATGTTCTTGTAGTGCCCAGAGTTGCCATATGGCAACATTGAAATAATCATGCTATTTACAAATAGAAAAAAGATTAATAATCAGAGTTTCGATGTCTACAAGTTAGATACACATTTCGAGTCTATAATACAATCATGCAATCAACTCTACAGTAATTAGCTAATCAGGTATAGTAGTTACTCTAGTAGCGCCTGCAGCTCCTCCATGATGTCGATTTTATTACACGTTCTAAACTACACAAATCACATAAACCTAGAAAACTTATGCATCACTATGTTCGGACAGATCTGTAGAATAGGATCCTCAAGATGTCGGTCGTCACAATAACTCGGGGAAACCCCCAGCAGCTTCCAAACAGAAGCGCTATCTATGTTGCCATATGGCAACTCTGGGCGTTAATGGGTTAAGGTTGGGGATAATATATATCAGGATCCTTTTTCTGATTGAAAACCTCGACCTGCAGTCGTTTTGATTCAAATGTTTATAAAATAAATAATTCTGAATTTCTGACAACATTTACATGCTGACAAGGTTCCTGTCTCTCAACTGCAATGCCCTTTTCACTCCCATCCTGATTTCTGACTTTACCAACAATCTATACCTTATGTACCCCTGCTATGAAAGTCGAGGCACATCGTTCAAAAACATCAATGCAGCATCAGAAAAATTCGAGAAGTGAAATATTTTTGTGTGCTCTTGTGTATGCGCGTACCGTCAAAAACAAGAAGGTACTGTGCAGTAGTATATCCCTTGAATAGACTTCGAAAAACGCCAAAAATCTCAGCCCAGTCTGAAAATTAAAAATACCCGCAAGAGTGTTCCTTCTTAATCCAAACATTGCTATTTTGACTGGTAGGATTAATCTCTATTACATTTGGAAAGTTATGGTTCGAGCTCTGTTTTATCTTCTGGCTTCTAGCCTGATCCCTTGCATATCGTATTTTTCTTAGCTGAGATTTATTAATGAGATCACCAAATAAAACTACAGTCAAACCTGGATTTGATGTCAATTTTGGGACTGACGGTGACATTAAATCTAGGGACTAGGAACTATTTTGTGTCTCTCCGGTTTCTCACTCTGTTTTGTCACGCCTGAGTGCACGCCGGACATCCCCTCGCAGCGCCTATCATGCATCCCCACGGCGGCGCAGCTTCAATTCTCTTACACTGTTAAAAAAGCGGAGTTAAAATCAACTTCGAAGCATACCCTATAAAAGTCCTACTGTTTTGAGTAAACGGCAAGCGTAGTAGAAGAAGACGAGTTAAAATGTAACTCTTGGAAAAGAACTCCCTAACTGCACTGTCCGGAGTTATTTCAATCAACTCCGTCCTGACCCTATAGTTGTCCCACGACACCATCAGAAGTTGATTTTAAGGAGTAAATATCGCTAAAAAGGAACGCTGAAGGGAGTATGTCGCGTCGGTGCGATTTGTTATCTAATATTTAGAAAAAAGATAAAGAAAACGATAAAAAGAGTGATCTATGGCAACCAGACAAAGCAGGTGAAAATTGTATATATGAATCAAAATTGAGATACGAAGAATTCATAGACGCCGGTAAGTATAATTGTATATAATAATAATTATGGACATATCCATGATGCTTTTGAATCTTTTTGTACGATTTAAGAAACTCGTGTGGATTATTCCTGTTAAAATTGGTAAAAACGACAAATAAGTTCATTTAGAAACCTTTTATTATTAAAAATTACTACTTAAGCCACTTACTCAGAAATGTCAAGGAATATTTTTTGAATGCTCCGAAACCGTATTAAGAACAATTTTCCAAGCATTTCTTTATCAATTTTAAAAGGAATAATCCAAACGAGTTTTTTAAATCGTACAAAAAGATTCAAAAGCATCATGGATATGTTAATAATTAATAAAATATATACAATGATACTTACCGGCGACTATGAGTTCTTCGTATCCCAATTCTGATTCATATGTACAATTTTCACTCACTTTGTCTGGTTGCCACAGCTCACTCTTTTTATCGCCAACATATTTCACTTTTCTAAAAATTAAATAACAAATCACACTGACGCGACACGCGACCATCTACACTGAGAAAAATGAATAGTTGGGGCTACTACCTTTTTATTAGTAAAGCATTCATTGGTACTTACAACTGTTCAGTTAGTAACACCAACTAAGCAAGTAGTCGGTTTAGGAAGCCGTTTGTAGCACTCGTGACTACTTTACATTAGTAACGTTTTAGTAGTCAGAGTTACAAATAAATTAGTCATCTGTACTACTAATTGATTTTTCTGACAAATTAAAGTAGGTGGCATAACTGTTTTATTTGCTACCTTGGTTGGTACGATTGAGAATGTGACAAAGGTATCAACATACCTGCGTTAAAACGAGGGAGAACGTTTAGACATGGCCGTCATAACTCGTTACTCACTTGATGTCTCGTTCATCATTTATTGATGGAAGTATCAGAAGTGTTGCAAAGTTTAGGCTTCGGGGATTATATCGAAGCATTTGAAGGTATGTATGAGAAAATGAAAAATCAAACAAGTTTTAAGTCTTACTGGAAATCCTAACCTACAAAGTGCATCTGCAATTAGAAAGATCCCAGCGGGCATAGGGACATATTTTTTTAGAACGTCTTATCAACTGAACTGACATCAGCGTCCCTAAGATGTCCCAAAAAAAAGATGCCTGCGTGCCCACTGTGATCTTTTTAATTCAGATTTCGATAGTATAGTGACAGATATTTTAATTAGTCTCTGTGACAAAAGAAAATAGTTATACCTACAAATTTGTTAGTAGACATGACAAACTATACTAGTAAGTCCAACTACCTACAGACAGTCGTTTTGACAAACTGAAATAGTTAGTCTACCTAATTAAATAGTAACGGCAACTACTCGTGCCCCAACTAACAAAAATAGTTCTCACTACTAATTAAATAGCAGTACCATTATTTACTAACTAAAATAGTTGTCCCAACAATTTTATTAGTTGTTTCAACTAATCTTTTTTTCAGTGTAGAATTCTGGATTCCAGAATTTTCATGTTTCGAGTTCGCAGTTTCGCACGCGTTGACTTGCGGCCATGATGTGGCGAATAACTGCGAAGAGAGTGTTTTGCAAGTTTTCTGCGAACGCAGCTCCGAACATAAACTCCATAAGAAGTCCCGCCACGGCTCTTTAACTCCGGATTGAGCATGGGTTAAGATTTTGTTTCTGTGCGGTGCGAATTAATTATATTCACTCTGAATGCACTTCAGAACCCTTTGCTCACTGTATTTTACTCTAGAGTAAAATATGCGGAGTTGAATGTATTCAATACTGAGTCGATTTTATACTCCGAAAAATTGTACTCTCAACTCTGCTAGACATTAACTCCTCAAATTGTTAACAGTGTAAACACAAAATCGAGGATCACGAAATTGTGGTTTCACTGTTCTTCCCTTACAACAATCATTAAACAACCCATCTTTGAACTTATATTCACTTTTCTTTTGTGATTAGCATTTCAGGAGAAGTTCATAAATTAATCGGGATGACCCTACATGAATCTATTTAACGTCCAATACTCAAGTTAATGTATAGAATTCCTGAAAATGAAAACAAGAATCCAACAACCAAATTTGGACAACCACCATAAAATGCTCCTATTGTAATTTTTAAAAACAAAAAATTTGTTTCTTTTGTCAAAAAGAAAAAAGAGGAAAGAAAAATGAGAAGCCAACCAACCAAATCCCCTTCCTTCTCTTTTTTGTTTCTTTCATCTTTTTTATTTTCATTATTATCAAATCACAATATGAAAGCATTTATAACATTCACCAACATTTCGGTGCTCACACAGTACCCTTATCAAGGTAAGAAAAATAAGAGCAGGTGGGAATAGCGATGTGGGTCAAAAGGCAAATCCGTTATAAGCACATCAGAAATAAGAGAAAGTCAAGATTCATGAAATCTTATTCTTAAATGTAAATAATCATACTAGAATAACTTTTGTGTAATTCATCCAAATCAGTTCTCAAATTAATAGATAACTTCTTTTGTTTTTTAATATAAAGCATTTCCATAAATTCTCTCTTTCTCTCATTACTTTCACTATGTGAAATTTCAACATTATCCCAGTCAAACTCATGATCAACAACAACAAACCCTTTTGTATTCCTCCATCCTAGTATTAAGAAGTCTGCCAGTCTGTCCCACGTAAGTCAACTTACAGATCTTTCACGTGATCTGGTAAACAACACCACCTTTTTCAAATTTATCTAAAGGATCTTTACAAGAAGTTATTATTAAATCCATTTTAAATGTTATACGGAAAATAGTATCCAAATGTTCCATAATTATTTCTGCTGAAATCGGGGAAATGACTGAACCTATAGGAGTACCAAACTTTTGTCTATAAAAAGGTCCATTGAATTTAAAATAAGTTGAGTTATTATATTATTTGTTATTCCTTATGATTTATCGTGAGCGAACGTTCGCTTATGTCACGCACCGTGGGAGGGGGGGGGGGGGTCTTGTCTAGCGTGACAAATCGTGGCAGTAAGACTGTTTTGAACAAAAAAATATATCAGCGAATTTCTCGACTTGTAATGGACAAATTTAAATATTTTTCTTTTTCGAAATGCTCAAAAAAATGTGCTCTGTCTTTTTTCTGTGGGGACCATGAATCTTTTTGACTTGTACTTATGGCTAATATTTTTCTCTTACTTTTAGAAAAATCAGGATTCTAATTATTTTAGTTTAAGTACTTGATAATTAATAGATTTAAAAACTAACACGTTCGAATTCAATCTCTGAAAACTAAATCATTAGCATCATTACTGTTGTATTAAACATTTGAAACTTAAAATTTCGAAACGAAATTAAATGAACAAATGTCGCCCTTCCATCCCAAGCCATTGCAAATACCCTCTTCAGTTATGACAAAATTAAAAACCAAAATCTGTTTCCTTCCAAATCAATAAAAATTTTTTAAATAAAGAATGTTCTGCTTTCAATTCAAGAAGAAACTGAAAAAAACGTTCTGTACTTTTTATCTTAATAAAATGTAAAATTCCGAAATGTTTTCCTCTTCAACTGGATTAAAATTTAAAAAAAAGCGTCTTCAAATTCAGAACAAATAAAATTATAAAACAAAATTTCCTTGCTTATAAATGAATAACGATGTTGTAAATACAAAATGTTCCTATTCCAATTCAAAAATAATTTTAGAACCAAAGTTCCCTTTTTCAATTCAGAAACAAATTAAATACCAAAATTTTCTTCCTTCTAAATTAATAAAAACGTTAGAAATAAATCACGTTGCGCTTTGGATTCAGAAAAAGATTGAAAATAACCTACATTTCTTCCCTTCAAACTCAATAAAGTTGTTTATAAAAAAAAGTCAACTGTCAATATCTAGACTGGAGTGGTACTTTTCTACTTGAATTATTGTTTGAGATAATTCCGGAGATTTTCTTGACGAGTACTTACTTATACGCAGCCTTTTGATACTAATTTATTGTCCACGGTTAGTATCTTTTATGATTTAAAAAAAGTATTGTCTTTGTGGTCCTTCGAGCCCGTTCTGCGTGCAGTGCAATTAAAATTTCTTGGTTGCAAATGATACAAAAATGCAAAAAACTCTAAGACGTTAGACTTAAATTTAGAAAGATGTGAAGAACCTGGAATATTTGAATTGTTATCTTCACACGCTGCATCTTTAAAGAATTTGAAACTAAAACTAGATTTTACATGAAGCAGGCAATTGCAATCTGTATCATTCTCAACAATGTCTGAGTTAACGCACCTTGAAAAATTGGATGTTAGCGATTGCCACTCACTGAATGATACATTTCTAGAAAAAGTCGCCAAAAATTGCAAGAAATTGATGTATTTGGACTTACGTAGTTAGTGAATTTCTGCGAAGTCATTAATATCAATTTCGACCTTTTGAAAAGATTCTCGTATTAATCTTTATACTAATTTTGAATCGAAGTGATGTTTTCAGATTGTTATGAACTAACGGATTGTGGAATTTCTAGTATATGTAATTTGGAGATACTGGCATATGTAAATATATGTTCTGTTCAGTAATATGTCAACTTTCAATTTCATTTAAATTATTAGCTATTGTCGCCATCCGAGCGAGCCACTTTTGTAAGAGAGGTTTGGAGTTGAGCTCATGGCGCAACGCAAGCAATCAAGTTTACACTCAAACGTGTAACTATTACAAGTTTTATACATTAAACATGCATTCAAAACAGGTTACATGCAAAAAATAAGAAACCCATGCACTTTTTTGAAGAAAGCACATCAACTCCGGGCACTTAATGTTAGATATCTTCATTCACTTAGTAAAAAACTTTTGAAAATTGTTATTGAGGCTGCTCAAATTCGAAAGTCTAATAACGCGCTTGACTTATATGTCAATGAAACTGAAATAGATATCCGCATTCTGGATCAAAAACCGCCCTTGCTGAATATATTTAATCAAATCATTGACATCTGATACTTCTAAATTGTACCAGAAATGTCATCTACTGGGTTTCATAAGTGGAATTATTTATTTTACTCTGCTTTCTTTTTTATGCAATGGAATACCACGAAAACCGTTTTGAACTTGGTGCAGAGGAATGCCGTTCCTGACAATGCGAACTTTAAAAAAGTTGAATTCAGGTAAGTCTTCTATGTCCTCATAAGTTATATTGTACCCTAAATTATAACTTCCTCGCTTGACCCTAACTTGCTTTATATCTTGGAGATAGGGTCTACCTTTGCCCTTTAATTTTTGAGCAGAGGAATGGTCAGCCCACATACGGAAATCAGATGGTGTTAGGGACTTTACGAAAACCTTTCCGGTGTTTTTAGTCTATTGGCTTGATACTTGTAATGTTTCGCAGATTCATCAAGTGGCAAGGGGAGGGGTAAAAAATGAAATACTAGATAAAATTAAAAATCTAAATAATTCGTTTATTTACTAAAATAGTAGTAAAGAGTAAAGATTATAAAATTAGTCCAAAAATGTACTACTTTTTTCGTAGTCAAGTTAAACTGTTAAACGGTATTTTTTTCAGGCTCGTAGATTTGTACATTAAAAATAATCAAGCACATGAAAAATGGTTAAACTCATGAAAAACGGTAAAAAAAGTACTTTTTACACATGAAAAACAGTAAAGAACTACTTTTTACACATGAAAAATGGGCAAACACATGAAAAACGGTAAAACACTACTGTTCTTTTTCAGCCAAGTAGATTTTTAAACGATCCATGTAGGCGTCAAAGTTATTTTTATCGACTGCTTTTTCGCGCATTTCTTCAGCCGACCGTGAATGAAATGTAAAACATTTTCTCTTTGCGATGGAAGGGTTTATTTTCGTATCATCAAAGAACTGCACTCTAACTTTTTGGTTTTCCATGTCGCTCATTAATAATCCTGGCAAGACATCACAATTGGAGAATTGCGCCCACACTAGTTGTGTTACATGAAGAACCTTTTTCTTCCTGCGAGTGGCTCTGCCAGCGGGCTTACCAGCTCTTGGAGCATCCTACAAAAAAAAATTGTACAATAAGGGGGTGGGGGGGTAGAGAGAGATAAAAAGAGGGGGGGGGGGTATTACCTGTAGGTTGTGCACGAGTGTCGCTGGTGGCGACTTAGGTACCGCTGGTGATGAGCTTGATGATGAGGATCTAGATTTGGCCTTAACCGACTTTGGTACCGCTGCTGATGAGCTTGATGATGAGGATCTAGATTTGGCCTTGGCCGACTTTGGTACCGCTGCTGATGAGCTTCATGAGGATGGTGCCGCTGCTAATGAGCTTGATGAGGATGATACCGCTGCTCATGAGCTTGATGAGGATGATACAACTGCTGATGAGCTTGATGAGGATGGTACCGCTGCTGATGAGCTTGATGAGGATGGTCCAGGATCGGCCGATCTGGACGACGGCGATTCAGAACTAGACGACATCGGTAAAGATTTTGATCTATTCTTTCGTTTTCGGGCCTTGGACGAATCAGCTGTAGCAACTGAATTCCTGAAAAAAATTAATTAAATTAATAAAGGGTGCGTAATACTTGACCATAAGAGCAATTTGGTTTAGGCAGGTTTTTTCCATAATTTAAAATTTTTCAAAAAAGTAATAGTGCCGAGAAGTAAACAAAATTAATACTGACGTTTTGTGACATTTTTACTGTTTTCTTGAAAAATGTCGGATTTAATTGACCCAATTATTTAAATTATGATGAAGAATTTTTATATTGGCATTAGGGTCTTACGAGTATATTTAATTAACAAACGTGCATTTCATAAAAATTAAGTTGGCAAACGTTTCGACCACGGATAGGGGTCCTCCTCAGTGCCAGATATTTAATTGAAAAATAAACTTAAAACTAGAACTTTGGTATGCAATATTTGGTAAAAAAAGAGAAAAATCATGCATAAACTTAGCACTTCTATGTCGTGCAGCTCCTATCTCTCTCTCTCTCTCTCTCTCTCTTCCTCTCTCCGCCCTTCCCTCTCTCATACACTCTCCGCCCTTCCCTCAGTCTTCCTCTCTCTCTATACGCTTCCTCTCTGCGTGTTCTTCCCGTTTCGTTGCAGAAGATGAGATGGTTTGCGGGAAAGTAAATCACTCCTTAATCCCACAAACACAGTATTCACGAACACAAAATTCACAACACGTAGAACAAAGACACACGCTTTTAAGTTCGAAAGGAAGTTAGTTATTGAGAAATAAGGCAAATGATTGAAAATTATTATATAACAGATTTCTGTTAATATAAGAGGATAGTTTTCGACGTAAAAATTATAGAGACATCCGCTCTGTTTCAAATCACGAAGAAAACTGAAAAAGCATTCTCAGAGGTCCTCCAGTTTAACGACTTACGAAATTCAACAGAAAGATGCTTTCATTTTTAAAGGGCTGTGGCAGTAAAACTGACTGAAAATGGGGGCGGACCGATCGCCGGTCCACTTGAGGGAGCGACGACCCTTGAAACCACGTGTTTTTAGAATTTTTTTCGCTTTACAACAGGGTAATATATTTTCGAAAGTTTTTCAATATCGGTTCTTAAATTGACCGCATTCACATTACCAGCAATGTGACACATTTCCATCACCAGACGTTTACGATAATGGCATTCATTCGCAAGAATTTTCGCGTTTTCAAAATCGAAAAAATGATCTTTCTCAATGCTCTAAGCATAGCATTGAGAAAGATCATTTTTTCGATAACTAAACTTTTTCTAAACTATTGATCGTAAACCTAATCGTTTCTCATAAGTGCCCGTAAATTTTATTCTAAATAAACGTTCTTCGTCTTTATTTATAACCATCAGCTTTCTTTTTAACTTCAATTTCGCTCTGTTCTCTTTCACCTCTTGAAACTAAGCATCATTTTAATTCATCTAAGTGCAATGTTAAATTTACAATTCCGCTTAGTTTGCCTAGCCTTTTAACTTACATTTAATCTAAAATGTGATCTCAGGACTCACTGAAAGATTACTTGCAACTTTCCAAAATTCTAATCAAATTCTAACTATTATGACCAATTTCTTCCATTTTAATTTAGTTCAAAATTAACACTTCGGATGTGAGGCGGACTGATTTTCAGGTCTTAGCCCTGGTTGAGAAGTATTGTATTTGTATTTATTCAAAAAAGTCCCTAGGGCTAAATAGCCCTCTGAGGAACAGCATATACAAGGTCATTACAAATTTGTGCAAGCACTGATCGGCAGTATACTTGATTAATCTTAAAATTTAATCTATGAACTAAATTAAATAAATAAATAAGCAGAGTCGACCTCAGAGTAAGTATCAGGTTAGTGATAAGATTATTGCGTGGTAATTAAAATTGAGTGATTAATTAATTAGTAGCCCTCTGTGCATGTTAAGGTATAAATGAAGAATGACAAACTGTATGCATAAGAAATAAATATTTGCAATAGATAATGAATATAGAAAGAAATTCGAAGATGAAATATTCAAGAACTAAAAATCATAGTTTACCAGTGAGTAATTTCAAGAGTTGGATTAGAAGTATTGTACAAATATTTGAAAAAGAGATTCTTAAAATGATACAGGGAAGGTGCATTTCTAATATCGTATGGAACTTTATTCCATAACCGGGCACCTCTTACTATAAATGCTCTTTGAAGCTAACATGTTCTGTGAAAAGGAATCTTAAGGATTTTATGTCTTTCACGAAGCTTAGACTGTGCTGGTAGGTCTCTGTCTACAAATTGGAACAGGTTAAATAGATACTCCGGAGCTTTGTTCTGAAAAAGAGTATAGAGCAAATTACTCATAAAGAATTGTCTTCTCTTGGCAACATTAAGCAAACCAGCCCTATATCTGTATGGAGTTATGTGTTCGTATTTAGGCAAATTGTAGATAAAGCGGACGCAAGCGTATAACGCACGCATGAGATTTAAATTTAAATCGTCGGACAAACCATCGTATACCAAACAACCGTAGTCAAAGTGGGGCAGGATTAGACTTTTAAAGAAAAGTATTCGAGTGGAGGTAGGTAAAGAGTCCTTATTCCTATATAGTTGCTGTAGAATACTGTATGTTTTCCTCGAAATGCTCTGTGCCTGTTCCTTCCAAGACAAGGTACGGTTATAAAAATATCCCAGATCTTTAACTACTTCCGAGAAAGGGATAGCGAGATTCTCGATACGAAGTGGTGGAAAAGATGCCAAAGTTTCAAGTGACGGAGATGAAGTAGGTCCAACAAGTAATGCACTTAGCGTGGAAATTGGTCCCGATAAATAAATTTTGAAATCATCAGCATATTTGTGGTAGCTGCAATGTTGAAGTTCACTTCCAAGGTCAGATGTGAACAAATTGAAGAGGAGGGGTGCCAGAATGGAGCCTTGTGGAACCCCACACTTGACCTCACCCCAGTCAGAAAGCCCACCACTACTATTAATGATTCTGTGAGACCGATTATTGAAATAGGACTCATACCATTTGATGACAGAGTTTGACAAGTTGAAAGATTTCAACTTTTGTAGGAGTAATTCATGGTTAACTATATCAAAAGCCTTCGAAAAATCAAACAGAACAACAATCGTGATCTCCCTGTTATCCATTGCTAATTTGTGATCCGTCGTTACCTTAAGGGAAGCAGTAAGAGTACTATGTTTTGCACGAAAACCTGATTGCGTCGGGTCAATGACCTTAGATAATTCAAGAAATCTGGAAAGTTGCAAGTGAACAATTTTCTCAAGTGGTTTAGAGAGTGCACATAGAATAGAAATTGGCCGGAAGTCTTTCGGGGTAGTAGGTTTGGAAATTTTGGGAAGGGAAGCATTATAAATATGCAATAGGATAGGAAAGATAATTGGAAGGGTAAGTTTAATCATTTTGATTGATATTCCATCAGTCCCAATAGCATTTGATTTGATTTCAAGTGTTTTTTTCAAAAAGTATTTCAGGTGTGATGTCATCGAAAAAGAAGTCAGAGTCAGGCGGAAAATTACTATCTATAGATTCGTGCTTGGGAGGGATTAGGTGTAAACGTCTAAGGAGATGCCAAATGTCCTCTTTTTTGTCTCTGTGTTCAATCTGATTATAATTGTATTGATTGAACGAATCTCTAATCTTAGTTTGAACTATGTTCCTGAGTTTACGAAATTGAGCTAGTATCATACTGCTTTTTGTTCTTTTTGCAAGTCGGCGCTTGCCATCACGTTCCCTCATTAGATTTTTAATTTCAGATGTGATCCAGGGGGCAGCTTTATCAAAGTTTTTAGGAACATGTAGCTGAGAAAATTTGTTGAATGCGGTTACTAGGTAATTAGTCAGAGTGTTGATTTTATTATTCATATCTGTATCTAGTAATATTTTCTCCCAATCATACGTCATTAGATGTTCGTGGAATGTATGTTCATTAATTTTAGAAAGATTCCGCACCAGTCTTTAGGTTGACTTTGAATTTAAATTAAAAGAAAATTTAAAGGTGATTTTAATCATGTCGCGATTAGAGAGAAAAGGAATAGCATGTTGTTCGTAGGAGATAGCCTTGTCAACATCGTCTACAATCATTAAGTCAATACGAGTACTGGAACTATCAGTATGGTGAGTGGAATCATGAGGTACAATCGAGAGTCCCGAAGAGTATACCAAGAATGTTAGATATTTAGAATGATTGGAAGTAAGATTCAAGTTAGTGTTAAAATCTCCAGTAAGTATAATGTTATTAAAGTTGGGAATGAGTGGAAAAATTATCGATTCTAGCTCAGTGCCATAGAAGGCATTGGGTGGTTTATAGACCACTCCCACTAAAACACTATCAGAAGTTGATTTAACTTCAACAAAGAGAAACTCGGTCGTGGGATAAGTAGCTACTGGACTCACATCAACAACGGTCCCACCCAGACTATCATGCAGGAAAAGACAAACTCCACCACCCCTTCTCTCGTCTCTGTCCCTTCGAAAGAGCGAATAGTTGTCAATTGTAACGAGGCTAGAGGGTATATTCGGAGTTAACCAAGTCTCGGAAACAGCTATTATAAGGTAGGAACATGTACTGAAGAAATGCTTGAATTCTAGAAAATGTGCCAAGAGAGACTGGGCGTTCACATGACAAATGCTTAATGTATCCATGGATATATTAGGAGAAACATTTCATAAAAAAACAATTCAAAAATAAAAAAACTCACGCAGCACGCGTAAAAATTGACTGAGACAAAGAACAATTATCAACACACCCCAAACTAAGTGATTACAATTCAAATTATAAAATCCGGGTATTCGGAGAGCTATGAACATTAGGATGAAATGAGAACATTCAAGGTATCCAAGGCACACAATTAATCCAAATATTATACAATTATTCTCAAAAAGACCAAAATCAAGATTTAAAGCTACTAGTTCAAATATGAGATCAAGTTTTCTATCTGAAGATACATATATACAAGGTATAAAAACCTGAAAAATATTGCAGATATATTCACCGACGGACATCAAGTTAGCAAACAATAATAATATCATAAATAAATTCAAGTACCTCTTTCAAATTAATGCTAAGGTTAGTCGGAGAAAGGTTAAAAAAATATTGGACTTAGCCCATGGTTGCTATTGAAGTCCCTCTACAGATTGAAGATTTGCAAGGTGTATTCTCGACGAACCGTCCTCCTTTCTACAAAAAATTCTTAACCAGAAATCCAAAGATATTTGAGTTTCTTGTCTCTTCGAAGACCGAGAGCAATACCATATATTTTCCGGTTGAGTGGAGTTAGGCCTCACGAAGATAAATGAAGCGTTTCTCATTTCCGGTCCATCCAATATTCGTTGTAGAAAAATCTCTTTTGGCTTTACGTCTCTCTATCATTTTATCACGTAGCTCTTGGCGACTGAATTTAACTACAATGATCGGAGGGGTAGTTGCTTGTGTGTGAGATGGTGCTTTGATGATTCAGTAGAGGTACATCAAGAGCCCTGGCAATTGACTCAACGTTGGCCATAAGGTCCTCGTTGGGCTTCATTGGAAGACCATGAATTTCAAGCGTAGTATGTAAAGCCGCTTGGTCATTTACATTCTGCGCATGTTCGAGCGCAACCACTTTAGCCTTAAGGTTCTTAACTTCCTTTTGAACAGTACAAATTTCCTCACTTTGTACTTTAGAGCCAGCTTCAAGCGTATCAATACGACGAGTGTTATTGGAAAGGTCAGTCTTTATTTTTAAAAGGGTAGAGTTTAACTTCTCATTAAAATCCTGTTGTTGGGTTTCGAATTCACTGCATCTCGTTAAAATCTCACTTTGGGCCTCCGAAACCACTTGACGTAAAAGGTCAACAAGACCCGGAGGTAGAGGAGGTGCATTGACGGAAGTGGGAGTAGAGGGTACGTGATTTAAATTCTCGACGTCACGAGAATCACGAATTTCATAATTGGCACTAGTAGTCGAAAAACTACATCCCTTGCAGACATAATCAATCTGCCCTTTTTTAAGTTGTTCAAAAGTTTTTTTTACGATACCAACATTAGCACCTGTCAAATGCAAGAGATTACCACACTTTATACAGGCTATAACTTCAGGATATGTATATATTTCTGACACCAGAATTTTTGGTGAAATATCAATTGCGGCCTACATCCGCATTGACACGTGAAGGAAGTAAGTTACACTACAAGTAACTACTATAACAATTTATTCAACATAAGTACATTGCTCCGAGCGGGTGGAAACTCTCGTCCAACTTCGTTGCCTACTCGACCACGGGTCGCATACCTAGATCGGAGACTCACTCGCTAGTTCCACTCCGCTGAGTGGCGTAGTGGGGGTATTAAGACCCTACATACGCTCTGGGGGTGTGCCATATACAGTGAGTATCGCGTCGCACTTGTTGTTTCGGCAATCATGATCCAGAGATCTATTCAAATATGCTGAGAGTTTTCAGCCACAGAAATTACCATGATTACTAAGCAGAAGGTTCAGTAAATTATTTACCACACATTCAAACTCAACAAAATAAGATTACTTTATCTAAGTAAAAAGGACATTGCACGTCTTGCAGTCGAACGTGTGAACGATAGGTCGGCCGGACAGTAAGTGTTGTGGTCGTGCATTCGTTGTTACATGGTGCTTGGTAACGCAGATCTCTACATTCCTGAAAAGTGGTAAAGGCCGCTTCGTGCACTAGATGATCGTAGTACCATATCGAGTACTATGAGCGCTGAATACAATATCCCTACAGCCGCGGCCCCCCCCCCGAGTGTTTGAATGAACACGAAATATGAGGACGGAGTAAAAACGCTGATCGTTCACATCAGTATAATAGGTACATTTCTAATATGCGACCGTCCGCGAAGAGAGGGACCTAATGCGTCAAAGCTGAATTTTACAGGACGGGCGATCGTAGCAGAACCCGCAAGTCAGCATTTGAGTAGTGGGGATGCGTCTACAAAAAGCACCCTCTCCACTAACCACTAAACTTTTAGGCACGAGCCAGTGGAGCTCACGGACACCTCGCGTACAGCTGTAGTGGTAAGTGGTGGGGCTGGCTTTCGTAGGCCTCTCGTTCGGTCTCCGCGTATGCTTATCATGCCTATATTTGTAACTTAATAACAAGAAAAGTAATTACCTTAAAAAAATTCTGATTATTGGAAATGAAAGAGTAACTCAGAAACTATCGATTGGCGTAAGAAAATGTAAATCTTTTTTTTCCGCATTAGGTCCCTTTCTTTGCGGACGGTGACATATTATGTTTATATGGTCGTTTGCGCAAACGTTATAGATTATAGTGTATACTAGTGAGTATATATGTTATATAAAATATTTGGTATGAATGGATACTAGTCAGTAAATTATCCCTACATCTAGTAAACCTATCTTATACAGCTAAGTGTAGTGATGACTAAGAATTTTAAAATTGCTTGACATTGAGATTACGAACATAGTATTACGAGATGCTAAAACTTGTAAAAGATTTCTGAAAGTTACTTACACCTCTGATAAAAAAACTACTGTCATGTAAAAAAAAGCTTTTAAATTGTTTTAAAAGGAAAGGTGCAACGCGCCTGATCGGCGAAAGAATATAAAAAATTTGCGATTTTAAGTTCAAAATACATGGTCATTATACGGTGGACTTGATATCATAGAGATTCAAATTTAAATTGATTCAAAAATGAATGCAGTCGTTACGTGCATGTAAAAAGAGTACAATAGTTTAAGAATGAAATATATAATACATTTATAATTTGAAGGTAACTTTCTTCTTAGCATAGGTTCGTAGAGGAGGAGCTAAACCAGTTTCGTTAGCTGAATCTCTCTGAATTGGCAAAATGCTTTCTAGATCTTCGTGCATCAAATGAGCCGGTTTCAAGTGCTCGACGGATACTTGGCGTGAAACGCCGTTGACGTCCATTTCATAAACGCGATCGGAAGTTCGGTTGATGATTTTGTGCGGACCAGTGTAAGCCCGCTCCAGAGATTTCCTGGCGTGGTTGCGCAAAAATACGTGCGAGCAAACCGTCAAATATTTAAAAAGGAAGGGTTTACGTTTGTATTTGTGACCAACAGGGATCGGCTTAATCCTGCGCATATGTTCTCGGAATTCATCGACGAAAATATGCGGGTTTGGAGCGTAGTCGTCAGTAAGTAAAAATTCGCCGGGAATTCGCAGGGTAGTACCGAAGACGAATTCGGCGGGAGACGAACCGAGGTCTAAGACGTTAGACCTAAGTCCCAGAAGGACAGTAGAAAGTGATTGCGACCACTCTTGGTCGGCATGGCACATAATTGCTGCTTTGAGGCATCGATGCCAACGCTCAATCATACCGTTAGCGGCAGGATGGTAAGCGGTGGTGCGTATTCGATTGCAACCGATTAGTTTGAGTAAGGCTTATAATACCTGAGCCTCGAATTGGCTACCTTGATCGGTAGTTAGGGTTTCTGGTGTGCTGTAACGAGCGATCCAATGATCGAAGAAGGCTCTACAGATCGTAGGAGCCTCGATGTTAGGAAGCGGTATGGCTTCGGGCCACCGGGAGAAACGGTCTATGATGGTGAGACAGTAACGATGTCCGTTACTTACGGGCAATGTGCCCACAATGTCCATGTGGACGTGACGAAAATGGCCGTCTGGTGCCACAAAGTCGGCTGGTAAAAGGTGGTTGTGGTGCGAAACGTTAGACTGCTGACAAGCCGTGCACTGCTTGCACCAGTCTGTTATGTTCCGACGCATGGAGGGCCAGACGTAGCGCTTCCGAATAACGCGTTCTGTTATTTTTGCGTTGGGGTGCGCTGAGTTGTGAAAAAGGTGGAAAATACGTTTTCGCAATGTCAGTGGAATGTACGGGCGTAATGTTTCGCCCATCAGATCGCAAAAAATGGACGATTTCCCGGAGTCCCACTGAATCTTTTTAAGATTGAGAGAGCACTTAGGATCTTTCAGGAGAGCTTGTAGTTCCTCGTCAGATTTTTGTGTCTCGACTAGCTCACAGATGCTAAATTCGGTCGGGATTTGGATGGCTCCTACTCGTGATAAGGGGTCAGCGACGACGTTTTCCACTCCAGAAAGATGTTCGATTTAGATGTTGAACTGTGAGATGAAAGACAGTTGTCGTTGTTGCCGTTGAGAGGCCTTTTCGGATTTTTGTGTGAAGGCAAAAATTAACGGTTTGTGATCCGTGACGACGTTGAAGCTTTGCCCTTCGAGAAAGTATTTAAAGTAGCGAGTGGACTCGAAGATAGCCGTCAGTTCCCGATCGTATGCGCTATAATTTTTCTGAGCGGGAGAAAACTTTCTTGAGAAGAAGGTTAGCGGCTTCCACGCCCCATCAACTCGTTGTTCAAGGGAGGCTCCCATACCGGAGTCTGAAACGTCGGTGACGAGACGTGTCTCGGCATTGTGAGAGGGGTGAGCGAGAAGTGTCGCGTAAGTCAGGTCTTGTTTCACCTGCTCGAACGCATCACTTGCCTCGTCTGTCCAAGGAATGACCCTCTTGTCGTTTCTGCGGGAATCGCGCCGGTAGAAATTTACCATACCCAGAAACCTTCTGAGTTCGGCGACGTTCTTAGGCTTCGGAAAGTTTGTGATAGCCCGTACTTTTTCGGGCGTAGGTGAGCAACCTTTTTGGCTGACAGTGTACCCGAGGAATTCGAGTTCCAACTTGCCAAATTGGCACTTAGCGATGTTGATGCGGAAAGAGAATTCTCTTAAACGCTGGAAAACGGTTCGTAAATGGTTCTCATGCTCTTCATCGTTAGAAGAAGCGATGAGGATATAATCAAAGTACGTAAACACGAAGTCCAGGTCCCCCAAAGTTTGGTGGATGTATTTCTGAAAGGTCTGACCTGCGTTACGTAGCCCGAACGTCATCCTCGTGTACTCAAAGAGTCCAAAAGGAGTGATGACGGCAGTTTTTGGGATGTCATCGGGCGCTATTGGGATCTGATGATATGCCATGTGCAAATCGATTTTGGAAAATACTCTCTTACCGAAAAGGATGATTGGAAAATCGCTGAGGTGAGGAACAGGGCACCTGTCCGGAATGGTTGCAGCGTTCAACCTTTGGTTTGGTTATGTTTTTTGATTCGTGTGGAATCTGTTTTCGTTAGGAAAATAAATTGCCATCGAGCGGCATACGATTAGTTAGATTTCACGTATGGCGAAATAGACTTCGTGTGGAAGCCGAGATCGGACTCGAGGGAGCTCCGCACGGACCGTGTATTCAGATCGACGAGTCGATACGAACTGTCCTGTTGAGCGGCACCCCAACGTCGATCGCACGCCCGTACACTCATTCTCCTTCTTTCTCTCTCTCTCTCTCTCTCTCTTCCACTTTCCGGTGAATTCGCACTCTACCTTAGGCCTGATTCGTAGCCATTCGATTTCTGTTGTGCGACGCAACAAACCGAGTGTCAGATAATATGAGTCAAAATATGCATAACGGGTCTCTGTGGCAAATAAAAATCGAAAATTTGACGAAAAAGTCACAATATGTTAAAATACTTATCGAATAAATAGATAAATCGAATATTTCGCTTGCTAAACGGTGCGAATAAATAGAGTATTGTTTTCTGAAAATATCACAAATTTCAATCAAATATTGCACGACACTCGGGGGTTAAATTCAATAAACGAGAAAATGTGTACATGCGCACGCTCGTTAGATCCGTTAAACAAAGTTTTTGAAATGTATCATGATGCTAATGGTAGTGGACATTGATATTGATTTATGTAATAAATGTAATGCGTGACACGCGTTAGGGTCGATTATGTAGAGAAAGAATTTAAAACAAAAAAAAAACAAAAAAATTGAAATCTCGCTAAGTGTTGTTTGTAAGATGATAAAAATCGATTTATTCTTCACTAAGGAGGTGCTAGGCAAACAAATAATCGACGAAAAGAAAAGGAATTTATAAAACTTGCTCCGAAGTTTGATTTAAATTTTCACTGCTGGCGTCACAAGTTTAAACGGAAATGGTTAGCGCCGCGTTGAAATTTGCGAGTGCATTGTGATTATTACACGCATTGATAATTGAAATATGAAATTTTTATGTGGAGAATGGATTGCGAAAACGCGTAACAATAATTTGCATGTTTTGTTGTATGAAAGACGAAATTGAGTTTATTTGAATGCGTGACGCTCGTTGCGTTCTTTGACGCTGAACAGATTTCGTAGAAATTTGTATTTTCACTAATATTCAATTTTATTTGTACCAGCAAATTGTTTCAAAGAAGTTAAATTTAATTATAAAGAGAGAATTGTTGCTTATACCGGAATATTATAAATTAAAGCTGTCGTAGAAAATGTTTTTCGAAAATGAAATGATGCTTTGCTTCGGTCGCGTCACTCCGGAAACATAACAGGTTCGCGTCGTGCTAAAAATTCGTGAAGGTAAATTCGGAAAATGCAATACGGAAAATCTCTGGAAAATCGGAGAATATGGCACAAAAAGATTGATAAAAGTAGGTATAATAACGTTACCGCTTACAATCCTTGTGATGCTTGAGAAGTTGCCGTTGAAATAGATTTACTTCCTTTTGTTAAGTAGTTCGAATATAGTTCCGTGCTTTGGCGGATTGGACTAAGTTTTCAAATGCTGTGAGCATCTGAAAAGTAACAGCTGTGTGAAGCCGAGTGGAAACATCTGCCGGTTGTTCTTCGGGTTGAGGGCAGGTGGTGATGTCTCCGCCTTGAACGACATGAGGTCATATGCCATTGATGATATTAGCTAAAGCTTCAGGAATTTCGAATTCTCTAAGGATAGCGATTCTACCTTTGGGTCTTCGCCCGGAGAAGGAAGCACAGACATGATCGATTCGGGATTTAGTTAGGTAGCGACAAACGAGATTAAAGTGAGCATCGGTTATGATGTTAGCAGCTTGAAAGCGCCCGTCTGGATCGATAGCGTTTATGAGAGATAAGCGCAATTTTGAAAAGTACCCAACCATGTCAGCAGTGTTAATAATTATATACTGTGTTTCCACAGTAGGGAAGGTTTTTTGAGAAGCGAGCTGCAAGAGAGGAAAGGATTCCAGCAGGGGGTTCATTTCCATGATCATCTGGAGCGCGGATAGGAAAGGAAGGCTTCTTAGATGAAGACTTCGACTTCTTGTCTGCTGGTTCCGTTAGATCTGTTGTTGCGGGTCGTTTTTCACAAATTCCGGTTGATGACGTTGAGGCGTGTGCAGTCGAAGTTGATACCATGATAAATATGATCTATTGTCTTTGAGATTATAATTTTCTACTCTGAGGAGCTCCATAACAAAAGAAAGTATGGTTAACATGAGTTAATAACGTAGTTTCACGATACAGAAATGAATCTATATTATTTATATTATCTATATATATACAATATTTATATTATATCTATATTATATATATTATTATCTATATTATATTATATAATCTATATTATGAATCTATATTATTAAAATTTTCAGCTTGGCGCCCATTCAATATTGCTCCAGATTAAAAATGTTTGGCTTGGCTTTACGTCCTTCTTTTTGGCATTTTTAGGTTTCCAAATATAATTCGTGGTTTACTCACGGACCGACTCATCGTGAGAATTGTGGTAAAGTTGTTGTGTAGCGTGTTGTTCCCGCAATCATGATCCAGAGATCTATTCAAATATGCTGAGATTTTCAGCCACAGAAATTACCATGATTACTAAGCAGAAGGTTTAGTAAATAATTCACCACACATTTAAACTCAACAAAATAAGATTACTTTATTTAAGTAAAAGGGACATTGCACGTCCTTCAGTCGAACGTGTGAACGATGGGTCGGCCGGACAGTAAGTGTTGTGGTCGAGCGGAGCTCGAGTCGACAGACGACGCGTGAGTGAGTAGTAGGGAGACGCTGGAAGAAGCGGGAACTAGGAGTAGGGAGATTGGAGAGTGAAACTCACTCGTGCGTTCGTTGTTACATGGTGTTTGGTAACGCAGATCTCTACAGTCCTGACAAGTGGTAAAGGCCGCTTAGCGCACTATATGATTGTAGTGCCATATCGAGCACTATGAGCGCTGAATTCGATATCCCTACAACGTGTAGGATATGAAATATATGTAGTTGCAATAATTGTGGGATGTTGGATTCCCATTAAATGATATTATCTATCTGACTCCATAACTTAGTGCTTCTACGGGCACGAGCGTGTAGAAATGAAGGATGGACACAGAAGTTCACTCAAACAGCATTTATTTGACGTTGTACAGATGCAAGTCGCATCAAGTCGCGAACAAGTCTTTTGGCTATGGTGGCCGGCTACCAACTGCTGGAGCGGGCGCGCGGACGGAAGAAGAGAGCGTAGCGAGAATAACCAAGAGTATTCCGGGAGAGGGGAAACTCACGAGGCAAGCGCGTAACATGGCGAGTTCGAATAGAGCGGAAACTCGCATGGCGAAAGTCAGCGTGGACTATTTCATACAGGCGGGAAATTCAACCTGGCGCGAGTGTACATTGTTAGTCGCTACAGTACTCCCCCCTTTTTTTATTTTTTTTGTTTGAGAGAAAAAAAAGAATACGAGTATCGTCGGTACACATAGGTTTAAAAATAAATGATTTACACTTACAATTATATCACAGACAGAACTATGTGTTCGACGATTGTCAATTGCGATATTAAAATACATTAATCGGGCCCATAGCTTACTTAACATAAAAGATTTCTAAGTAATAAGCGCGCGCTTGTTTGACATATAGATATAACATCTAGACGTGTGTCTTTGGTCAAAATAACGATCGTTATTAACACTATTGGCTGACCATATTTTTCAAAAATAGAAAGAAAGATTGTGTGTATATATATATATATATATATATATATATATATATATATATACAATCTTTCTTTCTATTTTTGAAAAATATGGTATATATATATATATATATTTCTTTTTTTAGACGGACAAGTCCTAATAGGCGGAGCAATATTGCTCGCCTGATCAACATCGCTGGAGAGGTTATGGAAGCGTTCGACGTCGTCGCGAATGAAGTACGCCGGTTTAATGTGCTCTAATGAGAGTTGACGCGACGTGCCACTGACGTCGATTTCGTAAACTCTGTCGGATGTTCTTTTAATGATTTTATGCGGACCTGTGTAAGGCCGTTCAAGAGACCTCCTGGCGAAATCTCGTAAGGATACGTGTGTATACGATTCTAAGTTTTTATACACGAATACTTTTCGCTTGTGTTTGTGCTCGACCTTGATCGGTTTAACTGAACGCATGGGTTCGCAGAACTCCTCAAGAAAAGCTTGAGGGTTCGTGGTGAAATCTTCTGGAAGAACAAATTCTCCAGGAATGCGCAAAACTGTACCAAATACAAATTCTGCGGGCGACGCACCGACCTCGAGAACATTTGAGCGAAGTCCGAGTAGGACGGTCGAAAGAGAACGTGACCATTTGTCGTTGGCGTGGCACATAATCGCGGCTTTAAGGGTGCGATGCCACCGCTCAACCATGCCGTTAGAAGCCGGATGGTAAGCTGTGATGTGGATTCTATGGCAACCGTTGAGCTGCAAGAGCGAGGCAAAGAAACGAGATTCAAATTGACTGCCTTGATCGGTAGTCAGTGTTTTGGGCGAACCGTATCGCGCGACCCAATGGTCTGCAAAGGCTCTGTAGACTGTTATTACTTCGATATCCTTAAGCGGAATTGCCTCCGCACATCGAGAAAAACGATCAATCATGGTGAGGAAGAATTTATAGCCATCACTTTCGGGAAGCGGACTTATTATGTCCGCGTGGACGTGCTTGAATCTGCCGTCGGGCGCTGTTAAGTGGGATGGCATGACATGATTGTGACGTGATACTTTCGACTGCTGGCAAGCCAAACATGCTTTGCACCAGGTTGAAAGATCACAACGCATGGAGGGCCACACATAGCGCTTGCCAACAATCCGAACTGTCACCTTGGCGCCAGGGTGAGACGGGTTGTGGAACAGGTCGAAAACACGACGTCGTAGTGTTTGTGGAATGTACGGACGTAAGGCTTTGCCCGTGAGATCGCAATACAGCGAGGTGTGATCGGGACCCCACTGAATTTTTCTGAAGTTCAGAAAGCATTCTAGGTCGGTTATGAGTTTTTTTAATTCCTCGTCATTGGTCTGAGCCTGCGCCAATTCGAGCAAACTGAAGTCTGTAGGTAAGCGAATTGTTTCGACTCGCGAGAGCGATTCCGCGACAAGATTTTCGGGATCGGGAACGTAAGCGATGTCCGTTGTAGTAGTATAGTAGTATACCATTAAGCCATTTCCCTTTCAGGGTAGGCGTGACACTACCCGATTTGGGTAGTGTTTCTAGGTGGATAGTTTCTTGTAGTAAATAACTACAAGTTGGGCTCACCACACCCATAATATGCCAACAGCACGCAGTATTCTCGAATACTGCGCCCAACGCTGCTTAACTTCAGTGATCTGACGAGAACTGGTTTTTTCAGCGTGGTTTGGCCGTTGTAAATTGCGAAATATACGAAACCTGCATCTGTTGGCAGGCGGATGCCTTCTCAGAGCGCTGTGGGAACATATGCACGAGCAGTTTATGATCCGTTATGATGGCGAAATGCTGACCTTTCAAGAAGTATCGGAAGTGTCGAACTGCTTCATACATCGCGGCCAGCTCGTGATCATAAGCGCTGTAAACACATTGAGGTGGCGACAATTTTCGTGAGAAAAAGGCTAGAGGTTTCCAATCGTCGTCGAGCAATTGTTCTAATGACGCGCCCATACCGTAGTTGGATGCGTCGGTCACTAATCGAGTTTGAGCGTTGCGAGATGGATGCGCTAGGAGAGTCGCGTTAGTCAGGTATTTTTTCGCCTGTTCAAATGCGGCTTCCGACTCGGCGTTCCATTTGACCTCGCGTTTGTCGTTTTTTGGGCTTGGGAAATTCCACGATAGCGCGTACTTTTTCGTGAGTTGGTGCACAACCATTAGTATTGACCAGGTAACTTAAGAATTCGAGTTCGGGTTTACCGAATATGCATTTAGACAGGTTTATTCGCAGCGCGAAACGTTTTAGGCGGTCAAAAATGACGCGGAGATGCTTCTCATGCTATTCTGGATTAGAAGATGCGATGAGAATATCATCGATGTACGCGAATGCGAATGGGAGATCACCAAGAGCACAGTCGATATAACGCTGGAACGTTTGACCAGTGTTTCGCAAACCGAAAGTCATGGACGTGTATTCGAAATGTCCAAACGGGGTGATAACCGCTGACTGTGGTATATCATCTGGCGCGATAGGGATCTGATGGTATGCCGGCTGCAGGTCTTGTTTGGAAAAAATCGTTTTTCCGCGAAGAATGGCAGTGAAGTCGAAGATGTGCGGTACGGGATATTTATCGGGCACGGTTACGGAATTTAGCCGGCGAAAATCGCCACAGACTCTCCATTCACCGTTCTTTTTTTTAACCATATGAATTGGCGATGCCCAAGGACTGCTTGATGGCCTGCATATACCTTCGTTACTTAGGTTTTGAAATATTTGTTTTGCTGAGGCCAGTTTATCGGGTGGCAATCGTCGGGCTCGTTGGGCGAGGGGTGGTCCATGAGCGACAACGTGATACTTAAAATCATCAACAAGGATACCACTTATTTGATAGCTTGACTTTATTTCGGGGTATTCGACTGAGATTTTGGAATACCGGCAGCTTTGTCAATCAAACTCAATCCGAATACCGAGGGGCGCTGTAAAAAACCACGGACGCTTAGACCTGTAATTGAGTCGACAAGCCTAGATTGGTGCAAATATGGCACAAGTTTGAAGTGTGCGAGCAAGTCTGCCCCTATAATAGGGTTACGAATTGCTGCAGCAATAAAATTCCAGGAAATGTCTCTACAGAGGTTGAAATTTATGCGTAAGCGTTTATTACCGTAGGTTTTTACCCTGGTGTCATTCGCAGCGAAAAGCGAAAATTCGCTCCGTTTGATTTTGTTAATAGTAGCAGAATCTGCTGGAATGAGTGACACGTCTGAGCCAGTGTCAATGAGAAACACGAGTCCTGAGTTTGGGTCGCGCACATGGAGACGTTAGGAGCCTGCAGGGCCTGAATCGACTGTCTCCACTCGACCGGGCTGCATTAGTTTTCCGAGAAGGATTTCTCGCCCGTATTTTTACTTTTCCAGGTGCAGGGTTGCCTGCTCTTGGTTGCTTTAACGCCGTAACGTTGATGATAAAAACAGCGACCCTCGGAAGTTCTACTGCGCGAAGTGGCGCGGGAGTTATAACACGAGTTGATTGCACAAGTACAGGCCTTAGTTTGGAATTCAGCTGTCGCGGAAGAAACTTGAACGGAAGTGGGACCTGCGGCTTCAGAGATTTTGTCGGCTAGGACGGCTAAGGACTGAAGGTCCTCGACGTTCGCCATCGCCAAAATGGCTCGAACGTGTGAAGGTAGTTGTTCAAGGAATACGCTTTTTAAAACTGCCTCCGAGCACCCACCGTCATTGAGAGCGCGTAATCGTGACAAGTAAAGAGAAGGTTTGCCCTGCGAAATGACTTCCCCCTTCAATAATTGCCGGAGGCGCGACTCATCCGAAATGGCATAACTGAAAATTAGGCGACTTTTCAAATGGTCGTACACGTTTGGTGGAAAAGGATCCATCGTGGCGATGTCTCTGAAATGAGGGATTAAATCGCGGTCTAAACTGGCAATCAAATGTTGTGCTTTAGTCGATTGAGAAGTGATATTACTTCTCTGAAATGATGCTTCAACCACGACAAAAAAAGGAAGAAGGGTCATCGCAGAAAAATGGTGGTATTTTTGGAGAAACGGGTTCCACCCGTTTACTCTCGATGTCCGTGAGTCGCCGCAAAATCTGTAAAACGTCCCCCGTCGGGCTCTGTAAAAGATCCCCCGAGGGGACAGGATCGGCGTCTTCATCGTTTGAAGCCATTGTAAAAGTCAGGGAACAACACACGCGAGAAAATAACGAAAACACTGAGAAGGTGATAATAGGAATAAATGTTCACGAAATAATGAGGAAAAATAAATAATAAAAATAAATCTCTAATACCAAATAAAATTATTGGAGAGAATATCGCAGGGAGGTCTGATGAGCGTCCCCACAAAGTTGTTCTCGTTTAGGCTGAGCTGTCAAAAATCCAAAATGGCGCAGAAAATGGCGCGCTTCTCGCGATGACGTCGAACGATGACCAAAGCACACTGGAATACATCCCTGCGAAAAAGGGCGCGAAAGAGTAATTTGGTCGAGAAAAGTCGACAAAACAAAAAAATGTTTCTTTTTTGACGAAATAGAAACGACAATTAACAGTGTAAAAATGTCCACGATTATTAGAGAAACTTGTCTCCAGTAAAATAAAGCGCTGGATACAGAGAAAAGTTTCTCCAATCGAAAGTGACGCTTGCTTTTAAAATCGAAAATATGTCAAAAATGACGTCACGCTTAAGTACAAATACACTAACATCTCTCGCGTCACTATAAACTTGAAAATAAAGTAAACTCTCAAACACGACACTTTTCTAAGAATGATAAATTTCTAAAAAGTAGACAAAATTTTTTTTTTTAAACACAGAGCAAATTTCTCGAAGGTAATGTTTACCGAAACTCTATAAAAATCGTTAAAACTAAAATTTGCGGTAAAATTTTGGCGGTAAAATTTAGCGCGATCTCATGACTATGCACACCCGCAGCGTGGGTACATTCACAATAATAATCCGGTTAAAAAATTTTGTATTGGTCCGCTTGGTCGCTGGAGTGCAGGATTGCGAGGATTCTCGCAGAAACATCCTTGAAATTCAAATATTTGTCATGGCGTCGTTGGATCGTCCCTTCGATGAGAGTATAAATTCTCCGTGAAAAGTGTTGCAAAATTTGGAAAATAATGGTCAAAATGTGGCGTTGGTAACCTTGTTGATGGAAAAGAAGCGGGCCGCCATGCCGGAGTTAATTGCAGAGAAAATTCACTGAGTGTGGAATCCGAGTAGCGTCTCGGGCGTCCATTTTCGTCCTTCTGCTTCGTCGGCATCACCAGTTGTAGGATAAGTAATATATGTAGTTGCAATAATTGTGGGATGTTGGATTCCCATTAAATGATATTATCTATCTGACTCCATCACTTAGTGCTCCTACGGGCACGAGCGTGTAGAAATGAAGGATGGACACAGAGTTCACTCAAACAGCATTTATTTGACGTTGTAAAGATGCGAGTCGCATCGAGTCGCGAACAAGTCTTTTGGCTATGGCGGCCGGCTACCAACTTCTGGAGCGGGCGGGCGGACGGAAGAAGAGAGCGTAGCGAGAAGAACCAAGAATATTCCGGGAGAGGGGAAACTCACGAGGCAAGCGCGTAACATGGCGATTTCGAATAGAGCGGAAACTCGCATGGCGAAATTTAGCGTGGACTATATCGTACAGGCGGGAAATTCAACCTGGCGCGAGTATACATTGTTAGTCGCTACAAACGCGTTAAGTCTAGAGCCCTCTATTGATTTTCCAGAAAAGTGAAAATCATTTTTCACCCAACGAATAGAGTAGTAGGTAATGCAATTTCCTGCAAAAGAAAATCGGTAACTTCAGGTAATAAAACCAAGACTTAAATTATCCATCATATCTCAAGATAAGTCTACCTGGTCTTGTCTTGGCACAGCTCCAACCATAAATGTAAGAGAAGTGCGTATATCTCCAATGTCTAGCTGGTGAGACGGAGCCAGACATCATGGTCTTGGAGACATATTGAAGACATTCAAAACAAAACCACGGAGTAATAATGAGACCGATCATGCTGTGCAAAGCGCCTCGAGTTTTGACTGCGGTAAGTGCACCTTTATTACCAAGTTCAGACGTTTCGAATCAGCAGTACAAGGCCAGTCGGACATGCGCACTGTGATCTATCTTCTTTTTTCCCGTGAGAAGTGTGCGAGTCAGCGTCGTGTTTAATGGCAACTGAAAACTGAGGTTATGGTCCCGTAAATATTATCAACCATAAAGATTAATTTTCAGCAAAATACATGAATTTTCAACTAAAAAATATAAATCTTCAACCAAAAAGAGAAAAATTATATTTTCAGAAAACAAGATTTATTCACGTACCGTGCTAGGTATAAACAAAGTTATTCCTTTTGTACTTTTGTTCCAGTAGGATGTTTGGCACTTGGGAACACAACATGCCAGTTTTGCCACTTGATTATTTAATTTACCGACTTACTTGACTTTGCAAAAACTTTTGCCAAGTTGCAAAAAATTGATATAACTTCAATTGTAGTTGTTGTCATCCACTGGCGCTCACTCGCACACTTCTCGCGGGAGAAAATGAGATAGCAGATCATAGTGCGCATGACCGACTGGCCTGTCGTGCTGATTCGAAACGTCTGAGCTTGGCAATAAAGGTGCAGTTACCGCAGTCAGAACGCATGTACGGAGATCGGTCTCCTTATTATTACTCCGTGGAGAAAAACAAGTCCAAATATTTTTACCCGGGACTAATCGGATTGCATTGTGCTTTGGCACACAGTTTGAGGGACTAAAAAAAAAGTTCGAGTTCGTTAACCAGCTTTTTTTGGATAAAAATTTGTAAAGTTAGACCATTTTCAATATTTTTGAGACCACTTTTTTCGAGACTTACAAATTTTCTGTACGGTTTTCTTGTAGTGCTCAAGAAAACGAACAATTTATCTTGATTTTTTTTTATACAAGAAAAATTATCAGAGTTACAGCATTTTCAAAATCCAAAAAAAAAGAACATTTTAATTCAAACAACGCATGATATGGAAAAAAAGTCAAGAGAAGAAAAACGTTACTTTTTGAAAGGCCCACATAATTATCATAACAGAGTTTTTTATTTTCTTGAAGAATCGAAGATTCAAATTTTGATCGCACAAAGAATAATGAAAAATAAATAATTCAATTTTGCAGTCAAACTATGCAAGATACGAAAAAAGATGAATGAACAAAAATTCTGCACTCAAAATAGATCTGCAAATTTTTTATTAATGGCTTTTTTACAGGACAGGTATTTTTTGTTTTATTCGTAAAAAACTACATTAAAAATAAAAAATTAAATTTTGGCCAAACGACACAAGCTGGGAAAAACAAAATAGCGAAACAAAAGTTATTAGCCCAAATAAGAGCTACGAATTCGTTATCATTTATTTTTTTAATGGATGCGTGATTTTTTTTATTCGTGAAAAACAACATTAAAAATTAAAAAATATCATTTTTGGACAAACGACAGAAGCAGTTTTTGTTATAATCGTAAAAAAAATCCTTTTCCAACATTTCTTGTGGGCAGAAAGGCACCCCTGTGACTGGTCACAGAAATAATTTTGGTCAAACCGCAACCTCTTTGCAATGTTTCGTGGAAGCGAAAAGGCACCCCTGTGACTGGTCACAGAAATAATGTTGGTCAAACCCCTGTCCCTGCATCTCTATGATTCGTCTCCTGTGATTTGTCGCAGAAATAAGTTCAGTTTTACCCCTAACATTTTCCAATGTTTTTCAGTCAAGGGCATTAACTAACAAGATGGCCGATATTGAGGAATGAAAATTAGCATAAAAGTCATGGAAGAAAAATTAATTTTAAATATTTTTGCCGGCAGTCGAGGCCTTATCCTCCAAATATGCTTATCGAAAAACCGGTAAAAAAATTGTCGTTACCGGTATTTTTTTTACCTTTACTGGTCATTTTCTTTTTACCTGTACCGTCTTTTTTTACAAAACCTTTCTTTTAATCGTAAAAAAAAAGATTGAAAATAAAATAGTGAAACTCTTCGAAAAACGACGCGACAGACGAAAAAAATTAAACGACAAAAGTTGTTCAATCAAAAAAGACCTACAAAGTTGTTATAAAGTCTTGTTATAAAAATACACTGAAAAAAAGAATTACCTCTCGGAAGAAGGACACAAGCTGCAATAACATTTTATTTAACAAAGTTTTTCGTCTAAATTATATGTAGAAATTTGCTCCGGACCACTTCACGCAATGAGTATTTTTAGTTGAAATCGTAAATAATAACATTGAGAATAAACAAATTTTTATGGAAAAAGGACACAAATTGCAATAAAATGTTCAGTAACAAAATTGTTTTTTTTTTAGAGAATGCGCACTTTTTTCCCTTCCCTTTTGCAGCTCGAAAAATTAACCTTTTTAAATGCAAAATTTGATTTGTCTGATTCGTCATTATATTTTAGAAAAAAATGTATTATTTTGTAATTTTGTATTTTATGTAAACTTCTGTTTCAAAATTGATCATAAAAGAAAACCTTAGTTCATCTATTATTTAAAAAATCACAAATGCTTCCTTCAGGAGGAAGCAAATACATGTGCTAACGGGAAGCAAAGTGCTCGTGAAATGAGCACCATATAATGAATAATTTTCGCAGAATGAAGTTGGTTCGCAGATGCTTTTGTTCTTTATTCTTTTTTTTCTAATTGGATCGTTTTATTATTCAATGTTTAGGAAGACATAAGTGTACAAAAAATGTTCAATTTATAATAAATGAAATTCTTTGGAAATAATTTTCAATCTTTGAAGTTGCTAAAAAAATGAAATAAGTAATTGGCAATATATATATTTGAAAAAAATATATTTGACGTTTTACTTACTATTCGTCTTCAATTTTCTTTTTCAGTTGATAATATTTTTATTTGTTCATTACTTCAAATATTTGGAATAAAAAAAAGCCTCAAACTTTTTTCAATTTCGATATTAGTTTCGGTAAAAATAATTAAATTTCACAATTTTTTAATTTCAAGCATGAATGCAGTCTTCAACCATGTTAGTTTTCTACATCAAACAGAATGATGGCAAATATTATCAAAGTTTTATGACTTTTTTCTCCTCAAATCTAAGTGAATTTTTTTTCAAATTTTAGTTAAAAGATCGAAAAAGTCGTTTTTAGGTCCCTTCCAATATTATTTTTGTTTTTACTGGTTGTGCATCCACGTCCTAATGCTGTCTGGATTGCGAAGTCAGAATATTTCTGGATTCTCCTCAATCAATTTCCTTGCGTCACTCGTTGAAGGTGAAGTACTATCGCGTAAATGCTGTTGAAATATACTCGTCAACAGATCTTTTTCTTCTGGAGTCCGCCTTGGCTGCTTCACTCTTCCATGATCAGAGGCTGTAAACAGAAAACATGATTGAATACATTTTTGATACAAATTAAATAAAAATTAGGACAAATAGTAATTCAGTAACATAAAAATTACTATAAATCGTTTATCCGAAGAATAAAAAGTAAAATAAAGAGTAGTGTTGAGAAAATTTACTCACTTGAGGGACATTGTTTTCTCGCACCAGGTGGCACATACTCATCGTTTCCGCAGCCACTGCTGGAACTTGATGGCGTTCCAGAATCTAAGTATAAAAAATATAAATATGAAATATAAGTGTCTAAAACTAGAAGAAATATGATTATATTCACTCACACTTTCGTTTTCTAGTCTCGGTCTCCGTATCATTACGGGGGGTGCCTTCCTCCACATTTGCATTGATATTGTTCCCATTCTTTGAAGAAGAAGCCTTGAGTTGTAATCCTTCAGTGTTGCCTCGAGAATATTATAAAAATCGAGAGTATGACCCAAATCTTTACGGACCATCGGCACCTGGTAATGTGTCCTGTGAATCGGTTCTTCGTGAACCATGAATTTGGCCAAATCGGCGATTTCGCTGTCAGTTAAACCCAATTGGGAGCAGAGCGTCGCGAACTGCTTCCTCAAATGTGCGGCTCGAAGATCTTTTGGTGCTTCTGCTCCACATTCAGCGGCTGATTTCCGCATTATACTGCAGGCTCTTGGGTACCTGTGCTCATATTTCAGTCTGTTTGGCAACCCAAAAAGGTATGGGTTGTCTGAACTCACGTTTGTATTTTCCCTGTATTCTAAGATGAGATTGATACAACTCATCATGTCTGCAGTGACAAGAACAGGCACATTTCTTTCCTTTTTCCCCGTTATTAGGAATCTGGCATATTTAATTGCTGTAGACCTATGATAACTGCTTAGCGGTTGCAGTGAAGCAGAATCTTGGATTGTTTTTTTGTTCTTGTAATTGCAAAGCGTAGACCGCTCCAGTTCTCCAGGTCTCCGACGATTGAAGACATGAACGCTGAGCAGAGTATACTCGAGAATCTCCTGCCAGCTTTTCCTCGTGAACGCCACTAAGAGGGAATTAAAAGCTTCTTGCATTTTTAGCGTTAGATAATTATCTAGGATTTTTACATCCTCGATTGTTGGCATAGGCTGAGTCTTGTTTCGTTTCGCTTCAGCTTGCGAATACAGGGACGTTCTTCTTACCGTGATGCCATAATCCTGATCCAGAACCTTAAGGAACTGCTCAGTCAAGTGCTGCCTTGCTGAATTCTCGCTTTTGATGCATTCGGTGACTAGGAGCTTGCCAACTTTATTGAACAGTGTTCCCAAGGATAACGCGATCGATGGTACTCTGTACAGTTTCCCCTCGTGATCCAAGCCAGCAATACTATTCACCGCGTCAATGCAGGTATGGTAATGATTAGGCTGGTATATATCCTGAATTCTTTGATTGTTGCACCCCCAGGCTTAGAACAAACCAATTGTCCCAATTGTCTGATTTTTTTGTCTAATCTGATCATCGTGATGATGAAATTGTTTATATTTTTGGCACAGTCTGTTCCCATAAAAAATAATTTAATGATCGTACCGAATACTGCGTGTTATTGTATCTTCCCTCATACGGGGAATAATGCGGGATCGAAGCATAATTTAAATTTCTTCAACTCTTCAATTTCTTGTGCGATTAAAATTTGAATTTTCGATTTCTTGATGAAATTCAGAAAGTCATTATGATAATTTTGTAGGAAATTCGAAAAACAACGTTTTTCTGCTCATGACTTTTTTCATATTGTGCGTTTTTTGGCTTCAAGTTTTCATTTTCGATTGATTTTTAAAATTTTGTAAATGCTATTACTATGATAATTTTCATTCTATCGAAGAAAGTCGATTGGAATAAATTATTTGGCTTTTTGGGTACTATGAATAGCCGTATATAATTTTTTTTAATTTTGTAGAAAAATTATCTCAAAAATTTTGAAAATGCTGTCACTTTTTGGAATTTCCATCCAAAATGGCTGATTCACGAACTCGTTCTTTTTTTGAGGACCAAGAAAAAGTGTGCCAAAGTTCCATTTGATACGTTAATTTTTCCGAGAGTTATCGTGTTTACGGACGGATGGACGGACAAACAGACAGGCCCTATCGACAAAACTAGATATCCGGCTTCAGAGGGTCTCAAACCGTGGAGATCCGTTAAAAAAACTGAGGTGTGAAATTTCTGACAATTTTAATACTTTCTCAATCATAAATGATGGGAATGTAAAAATGAACTCAACTAATAGAGTTGACTATTTTATTTCAAATTTTTGGGAAAATAAATAAGAAGAAAATAAATAGATTATGAGCCATAATTACCGCTGCTGCCTGCACCATTAGATTCAATTTTGAAATTTACTTGTTTAAAGTATTAAAAGAGGACTTAAATATTATTATTCTGACATGAAAATTGGGAAATATATTGTATGAATATGGAGTAACAATGACAAGAAGTTTCATCTCAAAATCTTTCCCTCAAGCATGTCAAGTTGTACACTGAAGTTGAGCTCATTTTATACTGATAATTTTTAATGCAAATGATTTGGTCGTTTCTTTTTAACAGGAACACGGAGAAAATGGAAGGTCATTTTGGCCATCTAGATGTGCAGACAAACTATATTTCAGGGTCAACTATAGGACAGCCCTTGAAGATGGCTAAAGCGACTATCTCTAGAAGGTTAAAGCAAGAGGTTCAAATCGATCATCTCGAAGTGTCAACTTGGTCATCTCGGACATTCGACTCAAGCGTCATAGAGAGTCGAACCGATCATCAGAGATGGCGAAACTGATCATTATAAAGGATCGAATCGCTCATCATAGAAGGTCGATTTGGTAATATCAGATAGTCGACTTGACCTCCTCGGACAGTCGACCTGGCCATCTTAGGGGGTCGATTTGATTATCCTACTGTTTCTATGTTTGTTGTCCTTTTCCTACTTATTGCAGTCTCTCTCTTATAAGAGACTGGAAATTATAAAATTAAGTGGAACCTTTAAAACCTGAAAATTTATATGAAATACATGAATTCTGAAAGCATTTTTTATTCTTTGTGGAGAGTGAGGTGTATGAGACATAATTTGATATGCAAAAACATTGCACGTTGACAATATATTTTTTGGAGCACGAAAGGCTAAGGACACGGCACGGTGTCACACTGAATTGTAAGATTTCAAACATTGAAGTGAATTCAGAAAACAATATCCCACATCTCGTTACTTTCTGCATCATCAATGAATGCTGAAATTTTTTGCACGTTCTCAGTTTGAAACGATACGGTGAAAACAAATTGATAGCTGAACGTCCAGTTACGCCTTTATCCTAAATCCCTTGGAAGCATCAAATTTGACGTTGAAAATTCCAAAGAATAAACTTAATGCACTTTCAATTATGTTCTCTCTTATGCACTTCACTCTCCACGCATATTCGAAATATCAAAAAGCAGTTTAAACTTGTTAAAAATATGTTTAAGTTCAATAAACAGCAAATGGACGCTGAACGGCTCAATGACATTCACTCACTCCGAAATTGCTCTGAACCACGGTGCTCCCAACTCTCGTATCCTTTCACACTGCATCCATCGCGCCGACAACCGGATTGGTTGAGGTTGGCGCGCTTATTTGAAATGATTAAATGTGAAAATCAATTTTGAACAGCAAATAATAAGAGTCAAGTTATTAGAAATAATTCTTTGCTCACAAGAAGGATTTGTAAAGTAAAATTTAAATCATTTATTAGATTTTATCCCTAAAAATAAATGATAGATTTTAATTTTTAAAGAAAGGAATATATTTTTCATCTTAAATATGAATTTACAATAATGCCTAATATTCTTATGCACTTTACATTTATTATTTGTTGTGAACATTTGACTTACACATTTATTCATTTTAAATAAACACGCCAACGGTAACTACTCAGGTTGGGCCCCCGCGATGGGTCATTTACTCTTCCGTGGATGGTCGAAATGAGTGAAAACAAGATGATCGTATTGACCATCCCGAAAGGATACTTTGATTATCCCTGATAGTGAGTCTGACCTTCTTACAACACTCAGACTGGCCATAAAATAAGAGTCTCTCTGACTGTGTCGAAAAAATTCTGAAAGGCTCTTTAGACCATCTAGAAGAACGGACTGGCTCTCTCAAGTTTCACCCTGTTACTTTGAGCATCCATTTTTCTCGGTGAACATGCATTTGCTCCAGTGCAAAGCGGATATTTTCAGTTTTACTTTATTTGTTCAGAAATCGCACAATTGTACAGTTAATCCAATTTTAGAGCATAACCATTGATAATACGTCTACAACTGTTAAAACCTTTTTTGTGCACTATAAAATTGTGAACATTTTTTAACATCACCATTTTCGACCTAAAATCAACCGTTCTCGAGTTATTTAAAAAAAATGTTATTGTTTAACAATTTCCATCGTGGCGGTCAGATAATAACATAAAATTATATGGAATATAAAATATTTGGCTTGTCAAAGTTAGTTTTTTTTGTTCACAATTTTTTTTTCAATTATGCATACTTAATGAAAAAGGTAATAGTTGAAATTCAAAACAAAAAAGATTTTCATTTAGAATCAGGTACAGTTGAACTCAACCAAAAATACGAATTTGCAACAAAATATTTACATTTGAGACCAGAGAGGTGAATTTGCAACCAAGAAGATAATTTTTTACCAAAAAATACGAACTTTTAAGAAAATACATGACAAAAAATGTAATAGTTGATACTTCAACCAAAACATATTTTCGTTTTAAATCAAAAACAGTTACATTAAACCAAAAAACAATTTTTCAACAAAATAGTTGAATTTGCAGTCAAGACAGAAAAAAAATCAACCAGATTGTTGAAGTTTCAAGCCAAAAAGGCGAATTTTCAACAAAAAAGTTTATTTTGAACCAAATAATAATATTTCTATTCAAAAAGATGAATTCTCAACGAAAAATGTAATAGTTCATACATTTCAACAAAAAAAAAAATTAATTTCAAATCCAAAATAGTTTAATTCAACCAAAAAACTAATTTTCAACAAAACCGTTGCATTTCTAACCGAGTGAACTAATTTTCTTTCAAAATCGTTCAATTTCGAACAAAATAATTAAATTTGTAACCAAATAATTTAATTTTTAACAAAAAAGATGAATTTTCAATTAAAATAATAATTAAAATAACGGGAATAGTTAAATTTTCAGTTAAAAAAAGTCATTAACCAAGGAGAATAGAATATTTAACCTGGAAATGTTTTAAATATTGTTTTTAAAATGTTTTTATAGATTTTAGAAAATTTTGAATCCCATTTGTATAGTGAAAATGAAAAAATAGTTGGAAAAGCAATAAAATTGATTGATGGTCCTAAAAAAGACTTGTGAACTACATTGCGGAAGTAACTAAAAAAGTAACGGTTTTTATAGTTACTGTTACTTAGTTACTACTTGTTTGAAAGTTGAACTACTTTTTTAGCTATACATTTTTTTTAATTCGCCTCTTCGTTTGAAAATTTGACAATATGGTTAAAAATTCATGTTTTAACCAGATTTACCTCCTTGGTTGTAAACTTAACTATATTGTTCAAAATTCGTTTTTTTTTGTTGAAAATTAAGTGTTTTTTCTGAAAATTTAAGTATTCCTTTTGTGGTTGAAAATTTATACTTCATGATTTGAAAATTCAATTTTTTGGTTGAAAATTCATGTATTTTGCTGAAAATTCGTCTTTTTGGGTAGAAACTTAATCTTATTCTTAAAAATTCATCTTTTTGGTTGAGGATGTAACTATTATCTTTAATATTCGTTTTTTTAGTTTAATTCAACTGGTTAAATTTTTTTTTAATTTTTCAAGCTTTAAGGTTGATTATTATATTTTGGTTGAAAACTTATATTTCGTGGTCGAAAATTCGACTTTCCTTGAATTAAAGATTCATCTTGCTTGGTTTAAAATTAACTTTCCTTTTTAATCCAACTGGCGGCATTCAAAATTCAACTGCCTTCTAAAAAATTCCTCTTCTTGGCTTGAAAATTTAACTATTCGGTTAAAAATTAGCTTTTTTGCTGAAAATTCATTTTTTCGGGTTAAAAGTTCAAGCTTTCTGTGAAAAAATTCGTCTCTTTTGCTTGATTGTTCATTTATTTAATTGTAAATGCAACTGTTTGCATAAAAATGATTTTGTTTTTGTTGAAAATTCATTATTCCGGGTTTAGAAGTCGCCCGTTTTCCAAAAAATTCGTCTTTTTAGCTTGAAAACTTAACTCCTTTGTTGAAAATTCGTCTTTTTGTGTTTGAATTGACTTCAATATTTGATCTTTATTAATTTTATTTAAAAGAATTTACTTTCCTATTTTCCACTGTTTTGAGAGAAATTTGGGCTGTGAAGTCTGCCCTAGTTTCGTGAGTCTGCGGCCTGCAGTTTTTGAATAATAAAAAGATTCGAATTGACCCGCGGGATGCAATAACCAGCTTGACGCTCGAAAACGCGTAAAAGAATTGTCCGATCGTCTCAAAAAAAGAAAATTTTCAAAATCGAAAAATTAGTTTTTTAAAAACATAGAATTCTAGATAATAAGGAAGTTAAACTTTTTCCTTTTAGAATTTTGTTTGCCTCCCTGATTTAATTAGGTTTTAAAACCTAAATCGTTTTAACTCGGCCAAATATTATTGAAATGAGTTCATATTTTTAGGACGTATTCAAAATACTCTAGGGATGCCTAGGAAATCGTGAAAAAGTTAACAATCGCTTATTGTTTAATAATATTTAATTGCAAAATGAGGTCAATCGATAATTGTGTTTTCTTGGTTTCGCCGGTAAAAAGTATCTAGGTAACTTCGACTTTCAAACAACTTCCAGTAAGTGATTTGTTCAGCAATGTTGAATGATGTTTTTTGAAAAATCTCATATCGAATGGTTTAAAATTTACTAAGATATTCAGATTTGGAAAAAGTACTCGACGTCTGCCCGCGCTGTTAGCTAATGCGTCGCGAGGACTGCGCAGGCGTCGCGCAATGGTGGAGTAAGGAAGAATGCTAGGTTCGCTTCGTCACTCCGTCTTTACGCGACGCCTGCGCAGTTGAAAAAGTCGCGGTCTGTTAGCACCACTGGGACTGCTCTGTCAGGCAGCGTTCTCGAGGTTCAGTCTGCGCGGGCAGACGTCGAGTACTTTTTCCAAATCTGAATATCTCAGTAAATTTTAAACCGCTCGATATGAGATTTTCCAAAAAACTTCATTCAACATTGCTGAACAAATCACTCACTGGAAGTTGTTTGAAAGTCGAAGTTACCTAGATACTTTTTACCGGCGAAACCAAGAAAACACAATTAACGATTGACCTCATTTTGCAATTGAATATTATTAAACAATCAGCGATTGTTAACTTTGTAATGATTTTCTAGGCATCGCTAGAATATTTTGAATACGTCCTACAAATAAGAACTCATCTCAATAATATTTGGCCGAGTTAGAACGATTTAAGTTTTAAAACTTAATTAAATCAGGGAGAAACTTTTTCTCAATATTTCGTTTTTATTATTAAAAATAAACTATTGGAAAAAAAAAATTCTAAGAGGAAATAGCTCCATTTCCTTATTATCTAGAAATCTACGTTTTAAAAAAATTGATTTTTCGATTTCAAATTGAAGCTACTCTGCGAGCGATTCTTCGGGACGAAATCGTCGACGACCGCAACAAGAAATTTCGGATTGAAAACGCGATTAAACCGGAAGTCGAGAAAAGGGAAAAGTGATGATGAACGCGACGATCTTTGCCAAATGGATCCGACCTGGTACCCGTGGCTGTAAAATGTAAATTAAATTTGCATTTATAATATTTATACAATAATTTACTCAAGCGATTCTGTAATAGGAATTCCAAGAGTCTATAAGCGCCAAAGACAATATTTTTTAATAAGATTGGAATTGCTCGGTGCTTTTGAATTAATTAATTCAGACATGCCCAACTCGGGGAAATTTTCTTCGGGAACACATGTTCCGCATCCGCCACTATTTCTCCTGGAGAGCGGGAGTGGTGGTAGAGGCGTCTCCTCTGTGACGTACGCTGCACCGTAGATACGAAATATCTGTCAGGGTGCTTGGGGGCGACTGACTTCTCAACTTAAAATTTCAATAGTAACTAGGGTTTTAATTATTTAATTTCAGTATGTTTACATTTCTTTTCAATGAATGTAATTGAATGAATGTAATAATAAAAAAAAACACTTTGTAAATTTCTCTTTTCAATTACATTCATTGAACAGAAATGTAAACATACTGAAATAAAATAATTAAGAATCCACTTACTATTAAAATTTCAGGTTGAAAAGTCAGTCGCCCCCAAGCACCCCGACAGATATTTCGTATCTACGGTGCAGCGTACGTCACAGAGGAGAGATTCTCGCACGCGTCCACCACCACTCCCGCTCTCCAGGAGAAATAGTGGTGTAGGCGGAACATGTGTTCCCGAAGGAAATTTCCCCGAGTTGCGCATGGCTGAATTAATTAATTAATTAATTAATAACTGAGAAAAGGCGATTATTAGGTCAATTGTTGTAAATATTAAATGCAGTTTTACGCTCGGCTTGTGCGCTGTATATGTTCAAAAATAATCTTAAGATACTCAGAAAGAATATGTCTCAGGTAAGATAAAATAAGATAAGACGTGATGTTTTTATTTCTTCACGCGACAATAGTATTATTAGTGAATATTTAATTATCTCCTGTCAGCGATTATTGGATTTTATGATGAATAAGTTTAAGGAAACTTATTTTTATTTACTTGTAATTTTTATACATTTTCTCGTTTATTCTGTTCAACTCTATGTAGATTGAAAACAGTGGAATTATATTATTCTATTACGATTATAATTTTACTATTTTGTGATAATTGTGTACAAATTGTTTTAAAATTTAAATTTAAGAATAAAGATAATTTTTTAAATTAATTTGTATATATTTCTTGCATATTTCATTTTTCCCTTTAGTGAATAGAAATTCTGCGTAAATTAACATTTAAGGCTTCAAAATTATTTAATTAAGACATTGGTGTAATAAACTGTTTTAATTCAAAGCTAATTTTGAAGAAAATTAATCTTCTCAGTTGAAAATTCAATTCAAATGGTTTTTTCCATTTATTTTCGTAAATAATGGGAATTTCGAAAAATATTTCAAATAAAAGTTGTGGAGAATAAAAAAATCCATGTTTTGTGTTCAGTATATTTTTCTCTAAAACCCATTTTTTAACAAGAAAAATAAGATTTTCCAAAAAGGAGCCTATAAATAAAAATTTACGAAAAAAATGAATAGTTAAATATTCAGATAAAAAAATTAATTTTCAGTTTAGAAAAATAGATTTTCAACCGAATCGGTGAATTTTCAACCGTTTTCCAACGAGAAGAATAATATTCTACCAAAAAAGACGATTTTTCAACAAAATACATTAGTTTTTAACCATATGTAGTTGAATTTTCAACTAAAAAAAATATACATTTTTAACCAAAATTGAAATTGTTTAATTGTCAGTTGAAAAAATAATTTTTAACAAAAAAAAATTTCCAACAACACAGTTGATTTTTGAACAAAAATAAAATGAATTTTCAGCCAAAAAGACGAATTTTCTACATTTTTTAACTGAAAATTTTGATATATACTTAAATAATCTTCTACCAAAAAAGATGAATTTTCAAAGAATGCGAATAATTTTCTGCCAAAAAAGTTGAATTATTAACCCCATAGTTGAATTTTCAACCAAAGAAGAGTTTAATTTTTATTTAATTAATTTTCAACGAAAAAAAAAACGAAGTTTCCACAAAATATTTAAATTTTCAACCAAATAAATCAATTTTTAACCAAAAGGATTAATTTTCAAACAAATAATTTTCTACCAAAAGGACGAATTTTAAACTAAAAAAAAATTAATTCTCAACAAAAAAAAACGAATTTTCAAGAAGATAGTTAAATTTTCAACCAAAAA